>JAQGAH010001445.1:0-14253 GCA_034696885.1 Lepidocyrtus paradoxus
AATCAGCTGACACATATATGGAAATTGAGAGGACGCAGCACAGCTGCGTTCCTCTCAATTTTACCAGAAATTTATTAAATAATGAAACTTCTCTATGCATACACGTATGTCAACATATCCCCCCCACATGAGTCTGGAAACTGGTAGTGGAAGCTGCTGATTATGAAAGAGCATGAAATATTTTCCGTGTGGTTTCGTTTGAGCAATCGACAGCAAAGAAAGTCAAGTAGATATACACACATCGTCATCATCAGCATCCCACTTTCCCCGGCATCCGGGAGATGAAGAAAGGGAAAGCCAAGTCAAGATCTGTACTGTGGACGGGCTCACTTCTCACGTCTCAGCGTCTTTGTGTTCACAGCCCTTGTTTCCAAGCCTTGTTAATATTCATGCAGACATGACATAAAGATTCCTGTATGATTTGTCAAAAAATATATCTTTTTCCTTCCTCCAGCCTTCAGAGTATTAAAAAACGGAGGAAGAGGATGGTGGTGGTGGTCTCAAGAGTCTCATCATCATTCCTTCCTTGCCATTTCACTTCCATTCCATACTTCATTTAAAGCCTTTTTCTTCTCCTTTCACATGGCTCCCAATGAAAAGAGCCTTCTCCCCCCTCACTAAAGGCTTTCTTCCCAACTATCCCTTTTATCCTTAAGATGACTGACAGAGAAAGGACTGTAGTGATGGCCAAAATAGCTCCTTTGTTTTTAAGGACACCTTTGGAATCATTAAAATAGGAAAGTAAAGCCCATTTTCACTGAAAGGACTCTTCAACTCTTTGGTAATATCCAAGCAGTTGTGCCCCCAAGGAAGATTTTCCTCTGCATAAAAAGCATCTGAACAGAAGACATCCCCTATTTAGGATATAAGCCTGGAGTAGTCTCTGCCCTCAGACTTGTAATAAATTCGATGGAGAATTAGCAGTTAAAATTTATAATCGGGAATTTGGAATTGCCACTCCCTACAAGGCATAAGTGCACACATAAGTTGGTTTATTAAACCCACAATGAAGAATCCATTTTTGGGGCATGCTTTTCGGGTTTTTCATGCTTGCCATAAGTCCCCTCCTATTTACACACACGTGTATTATATAAAAACCCGCATAAAATAGAGTTTTTACTTTATGAGATCAGTTTATTTATCTTCATTGTGTATGGCTTATATAAAATTATCAGCTTTTATGACAAAAGGTGGAGGGACGACTGGGATGAGGATGATGGGAAGGAAAAGGATTATTGAGATCACACTTGCGTCAGATACAGGAGCACATATTTTCCCCTCTGTCTTGGTAAAAATATGTGTATAGTCGAGTCTTTAGAAAGGGAAAGTTGAGAGAATCAGACTTGTTCATCCTCTCATCCCACGAGTTTCGGATATGGAATGATGTACTTTTATTATTATGACTGGAGGACAGAAGAAAGAGAAATTATCCATATTTCATTTCCCTGTCAGCGCGTACATGATATAGGAATAGGATCATTTCTAATGTGAAATGGGAAGTGTCCCATTAAAATAGATTGGCTAACGAGAAGGGCTAGGACTGTGCTTCACTTATCTTTTATATGAATAGTTAAATTAGCCGAAAACTCTTCTCATGTTATATATATTTTTTTTAGTTATGTACATGCTTAAGTAGGAGTAAGTGATCCGTATTTTTGATTTTCTTATTATTTTTATCTTCCCCAGGATATTGAACAGTTCATAAAGGAAGTTTGGGAGGAGCGCAATAAAAATAAGTCGATGGCGAGGGATACGCTCCACGAGACGTATTCGTATGTCGTCTCAATCTTCGCTATTGGGGGAATGCTGGGAGGATTTGGAGGTGGGATGATTGCCAATCGATTTGGAAGGTGAGTGCTGTATATCTGACTATTAAAACTTACAAAGGATTACCAACGCATGTATATATAATGATAGGGAGATGAAATGCATAAAACGCTCTGCCTTCCACTCTCTGCTTTTATTACATGCTTTCCGGTTTGCATTAAAGTGAGATTTTATTCTTACGTGCATAAAGTTCGTGAAGTTTTAAAAAAACAGCAGTCATAGAAGAAAGGGTAAATGGAACGGGAAAACGTAACGGAAAGTAATTAAAGTTGAATGCCCTCTGTTAAATAGTGGCATAATTACACTCTTTTGTGCCATACATATGTTATGGGCGATATTTTTTACTGATGGTGATGACATAAGCCATTGCATTTTTACATGGTTCGTTATGCTTGTGAGATTATTTGGACAGTTTGAGAAAATTAAAACCATTTCCGGTTAGTTTAAGTGAATTCGGAAGCTAAATGTATTTAACTTTAAATGTATTTTTGCTAGAAGTTTAATTTTAATGAATGGTTTGAGATTGTTTGTGACTATATTTTTATTTTATTTTTACAGGAAGGGAGGATTGCTCTTAAGTGATATCTTGGGAATCGGTGGCGGTGTCCTCATGGCACTTACTCGGTCTACCCGCTCCTACGAAATATTGATTATTGGACGGTTCGTCATTGGAGTTCACTGCGGTGAGTTTTGAATGCGGATTAAGTTTAAAAAAACGCATCTTTGATAAAAAATCACTTGACCAATAAATGTATATACGCTGAAAGCGTCCAGTCTCTTGTTATCACATGGTCAATGTGACAGTGCCATTGACAGGCACGATCAAAGGAAAGAGAAAGGTATAACTATTGCACAGCTTTCCAGACTAGATTGGAATATATCTCACTTTCTCCCTTTATATATCCCTACTTCCGTTGCCAAAAAGGAGAGGAGAAACAGTTTTTTTTGCTTTAGTTAGACAAGCACCGTGCTCCCCAGAATAGTTTGTTATTTGGGAAGTCGTTCACGTCCCAAGTTATTGTCGCACTGTCAACTTCTCTCGGATGTCCACTTACTTGCCGTCCGTTCCAAATTAACTTGTAATTTGTCACTGGTAATTTCCCCCTCTCCATTTTCGTACCCTTTTTAGCTGAATCTCTTCCGTATACTCTCATGAATTAATATTAAATGCGTTTAGGACACAACAGGGACAATTACGCATTGATACTGGTCTACGCACTATAGGAATCACATTCTTATCATTGCCATTGTCATCAAAATAATTTTCTTTTTAATGATAATTAACTGTGTACCGCTCTGCGAAGGCAATTAAAAGAACAGAGAAAATAAATTATTTACTATAATTAAGCTGATAATCATCGTCCTTCTACCCATGTATATATTTATAAATAAATGGAAATCCATGTACTCCCTCCCTCCCTCTTGTCCAAGTGAAAATGTGACTGGAAATCCTCCAGAAATTTTCACTGGAGAGGGGAAAAAAAAGAACAAAAAGCAAACATTATGAGGAGGACGCGGGCAGGAACAAGCTCGTTCAATCCTTTTTGTTCAATGTCTCTTGCCGATTTATTTCCTTTCTTCACAGTCCCAGTCTTATATATTTCCTCTTTGCCCCACTTTCACTTATGGCTATATACTATAGCTATACGGCTTTCTCAACGAAACTGTGAATAAAAGATAGACTCGCATTTGAAAAAAAAAGCTAAGCTTGGTTCTCGATTTTTTCCCGACATTTACCAAGAAAGTTAGAGTAAAGCCAGTCATGTCTATGCTTAGTCCAATAGTTCAAATCTTCTGATTTTTTGTATCTTTTTTTTTCTCTGAATATTTTTCCCCTGTTTCCTTTTCATCACGCACACTGGCTGGAAGAGAAAGGAGGATCACAAGAGGATCTAAAGTTTTGAAGGGAGAGCCCCATAATAATAATAGTAATAATAATAATAAAAGCTAAAGCTTCGACCCTTCATCCTATCCTTTCATCATTCCCCATCTCTCCAGTATTATCATATCATTTTGGTTGTGAAAAGAAAAGACAAACTGGCAAGTTGGGATGATAAAGCTACTCCTCCTCCAGTTCACCTCATTCCTCACTCTCCGCTTTATAATTTTATCTAACATCTCTACTTGAGCAGAATACATTTCATCAATTTTTTTTCTCCTCATCTTTATCATGATCGTGGTGTGATGATAATGTCCCTGATTCTGAATCTTTTGACCCCACCAACGACTCTCAGGTCAGGTTCTTATGTCATCACGGAAGAGAAGAGATGAAGCATTTATATTGGCTGGAAGAAAAGTTGCAGATTAATTTAGAAGCTAAGGCTAATTCCCAATTCCAGCTTTCCAGTCAATCGCCAGAGGAATGGGAATCGGGCTCCCAATCCCAATAAAAATAAAGAGGTTCACTTCTCCCCTAATTTATTAGGAAAATTATTGGCTCTTTTGTTTAACTTTGGAGGGGAGAGATTTCCAAGAAAATGTGATCCTCTAAAAGGGGGAAATCCCGAGGTCCAACATATTTAAGACAAAAGGATATTGTTCCGGTCTTATAGTCCCTTCATTATTTTTTATCTTTAAGTGGGAAAGAAAGTTAAATAAGACATGATTGGATATATATTTTCTTTTTTTTTCTTTTCTTGCAGGCCTAAGCACAATCCTGGTCCCTCTGTATGTTAGCGAGATTGCTCCATTGAATCTACGAGGCGCTCTAGGAACTGTGAATCAATTAGCTGTGACCATAGGACTTTGTGTTTCCCAGATCCTTGGAGTTGACCAACTCTTGGGGACTAATGATGGCTGGCCCGTTCTTCTGGGTAAGTTATAAGCAAATAATAATGTTACATTCAAGGAATAAAGGGAGCGGAATTGTCAACAAAGACAAAAGAAGAATAAAAGGAACTTTCCCTTTAATTTTTTCTTTTCGTTTGTCATTTTTATCTGCGAGCATCATGTGTGGCACATTTAATGCATTAGGGGTGGACACAAGGAAGAAATAAAAAGTGAACAATTGATATCTCTCAAAAAGTATTTGTTAGATTGTAAGTCTACAAGATAAGCTGGACTAGTCCTCTTGTCATAAGCTTGACAAGGGGAAAAAAGTTTAGACAAGTTTCTTTTTGTTTTTTTTTTGAGGGAAAAGCATGTGTTGATGTCATTTAGGGAGATGGGATGTTATTTTTGGATCTTTATTCGAATGAGTTTTTGTTTGGATTTGTTCTTATCGAAAGGAGTCAGCTTGTTTGAAGAACTAGTTATTTTTAGCAGGCTGGTGGTGGTGGAGCAAGTACTTGAAAAAAATTTGCCATTATACTTACTTAAAATGTTTGTGTTAATTATTTATCTTCCATTTTCTGTAGGATTGGCATTAGTCCCTCCAGCTTTACAACTATTGCTCCTACCCATGTGTCCCGAGTCTCCCCGGCATCTCCTTATCACAAAGCAGAGAGAGGATGAAGCCAGAAAAGGTACAGTGATCATGCCTATATGATTTATAGAGTGGATAGTGCTTACACATTTCTAATGTAATTTAATCTCCCTTTTCCCATGCTTTCTCCTCCACCAGCACTGAAGAGACTACGGGCCTCGAACGATGTGGAGGATGACGTGGAAGAGATGAAAGCGGAGCAGCGGGCCCAGGGCCAAGAAGCCAGGATAAGTATGCACCAGCTCCTCCGCTCATCTAGTCTTAGGATGCCCCTTGTGATCGCCGTCATTATGCAACTTTCCCAACAGTTCTCGGGAATTAACGCGGTCAGTGCCCCACTTTTTCCCTAGTCTTTCTCCTCCTTTTATTTATTATTAGCATACGAATAGCAACCCAAGCATATAAGCAGACCCATTATACCCCATATCTGAACGGCCGAGATAAGCAGTAGGAACAGAAGACCAACAAAATTTAAGCAGATCATATAATGCAAAGCTGGATTGTTGGATATAGAATGTTTGGGAGGCGGAAGATTACCACTTTTGCTAATCTTGTTTGAGACTGACAATGAGAGAGAAAGAGCAGACGAGGACATATCTCTCTAACAAGGGCAAATATTTGAACTGGAAATCTGCTGTGATATGATGATAGCTGGAGTGCGTACTTCACCATTCATAGCAGAGCAGGCTTTTGTTTGTCAAGGAAGGAAGTGGCGGATGCTGTGAAAGGAGTATTTACGGAATATTGCTTTAGTTCCCTTTGACAAAAAAAAAGTCAAGGATAATTTCTAGGAGGCCATTCTTTGAATTGACAAACCATAGTGCAGCTGCCAAGAATTTAATGGCAATATTTTTTGTTCCATCAGGTGTTTTACTACTCCACGGCCCTATTTACTGACACCGGTCTCCGGGAAATCTACGCCAAGTACGCGACAATAGGAGTAGGAGCTATAATGATCGGAATGACCCTCGTCTCCGTCATGCTCATGGATCGGGCTGGTCGTCGGACCCTACATCTTTATGGGCTAGGTGGCATGTTCATCTTCTCCATTTTCATCACCATCTCGATGCTCATCAAGGTGTACCTTCGATTCCAATCTGTAACGCACTTTAAAACCCTGCAGTTCATGTCAAGTCTTCAAGTCCTATCCTGAAGTAAGATTAGTATGGATTAGGCTGACGCTGAATAATACATGAACTGCAGAAGAAACCGGAAGTCCTCAACATCCACTCCAATATGTTGACCACTTCGGTTTTAAATTGTTCCGTCGGAATTTTTCTGTAAAATTGTTCAATTTTTCTTGAGAGTCCGACAGATTCACACAGAAAATATATTTATTTTGGAGAAAATACTTGAAGCACTTTTGTCGACCAAGTCAGAGGCGTTGGCTGTGCTTCGAGTAAAGTTTGAAAGCTTCCCCCTCCCCCGTAGATACTTTGGTATAGCTGATTTAAATATTTTTTTCGAGAGAGAAACAAGCGTATGCTTTTAGTTTCTAGGAAAAGCCAAAACAAGATTTATTTTTTATTACAAAACTTTTTCATGTCATTCATCTGATCAAAAGAAAGAAGAATCTTTTTCTCTCAGTATAAGATAGGGAATTTGCATGTTTCGAATTGATTGATATTTGTTTCCTTCCGCGTAGAAATCTTGCCCCAAATTTCATATTGATTTTGATCGCATGCTAAATTTTTTTGTTGTTTTTTATATATATTGTTTTGGAACGGGAAAATAACAAAAGGGAGAGCCGAACCCGGTATATAAAATATTTTTTGTTTGTTTTCTTCACATTTATTATAGTTTTGTTAGCTTCTTTGCAGTTTTTAGTTTGATTTCGTTTGATCCAAAGAGGATCACTGACAGTCAAGTTTTGCGCAAAAGGAATTCTTTTCTATATTCAAGGATATCCTGGACTGGATCTCGTATCTGGCCGTGATATGCACGTTGAGCTTTGTCGTCTTCTTTGCGGTGGGGCCGGGCTCAATCCCATGGCTCATCACTGCAGAGCTCTTCTCCCAAGGACCACGACCTGCAGCCATGTCAATCGCTGTCCTCATCAATTGGCTTTCCAACTTCCTTGTCGGGAAATACTTCCTAAATATGAAAGTAAGTCTTTTCTTCCCCAGTCCCAAAGGACCATTCCAAGTGAACCTACTCAGACCACTCCAGAAAAGAATTATATATAAAACACGGGAGATTAACCAAATCGATATTATTATAACCATCATTACTATTACTGTTTATCGGATCTGACTCGATATGGCAGAATTATACGGAATTTTTTCTAGTAAAAACAGAAAATGATTCCATTTCCTTAAGCTTCCAATTCCATCTCGGCTCACTTGTTCCATGGCCCCCGATATTCTGTCCAAAAAAAATCTCTCCAAAAAACCTCTCAATTTCCCTCTCCCCTCGAAAAAAAATATATAAGTTTTGATCGTGATCATGACTTGATCATCATCATAAGACTTGGTCCCTGCTGTTGTTGATGAGGATGATCATCATCATGATTCATGATCATCACTTGATCAGAAAAGACGAAAGTTTCTCTTTTTTCCCGTGAAATTGTCCTTGTTAAGATGAAAGCTTATATATAGAGGGGGGCTTCTGGGAAAAAGTTTGTTTTCTCTCAACCAGAGAGTTTCTGGAGTAGAAGGATTTTCCCCCTTCTCTCCCTCTCTCTGATTCTAGCTAAATATGATGCAATAATATTTGGAAATGGAAGGGAAGGAAAAGGGAACAGGATGTAATTTTGGGTGGAGGGAGAGCCACTTGAACACCTTATCATATATAATCGTTCATTTTTTTTCTCTCTATATTTCTCTTTCAGATCTCACTGGGAAACTATGTATTCCTTCCGTTCAGCGTCCTGCTAGCATTCTTTTGGACTTTCACTTACACGAAAGTCCCTGAAACTAGGAACAAAACTTTTGAAGAGATCGCCGCTCTCTTCCGACGCAATAGCATTGTCAGGTTTGACCACATAAAAGCAAATAATTACATTAACGACTAGCAACACAGCGCACACAGAGCAAAAAAAAATGAGCACATAGCAAAAGGGAGGAGAGAGCCAGAGCAAAGTGAAATGAGTAGGGAGAAAGTTAAAAATAGAAAAGAGAAAATGGATTCGTATGAGTGAGTGAATGTGTCATGTGCCATGTGTTATGCTATAACCCACCATCACCTACCCATCACTCCACAACTCCACATTATCCACCATCTTGTGTCGATGTTCACCGCACATTTTACATGTATATACTACTTACTTTTTGATCTTTCACCCAGTCCCCGCAATCACTGTAACGAGATTAAAACACAAGGCTAACCACATTAACTGCCTTCCTCCCGTTTGAATTAAATTCACCATTGATTTGAAATAGATTCAAGAAAAATCTCCTTTTTCCTCTGATAAACTGAGTCGTATTCAAGTAACAATGAAAATCAATTTAATAAGTAATGAAATGATACTTGATACTAACAAACAATTAAAAATTAACTAAAATACAATTCCATTCTCCTTCTACTACCTATTATACCTACTACCCCTGACCTTCTTATGTGAATGATAGAAATGATAAAAAAGGGTTTTGCGATGATGTGCAAGAGGAAAAGCTTGAGAGAACATTTTCTAACGCTTTTAAAACAAACATTTAAGTCAAATCGATAAATACAATTTTGCCTAAGCGTCATTTCCCAATTTTCTATAAAGGGAGAACAGAGCTCCTGGGGACGAAAGCCATTCTTACGGGTGAGTTTCCTCCAACTGGAACATCAACATTTATCAATTTTTTCTACCTTCCTTTTACAATTTATCCCTTTTTAGTACTGTAAATATGAACTTCTTTAAATCTTAAAAAATGGGATTCTCTTTAATACTATTTCCCGCTTTAACAGTAGTTAATTAGTATTTAAAGCTATAGCCTTTCATTTTCTTTTTCTGCCTTTGTCTGTTGATTGCCTCGCCCTCACTTTGCTAATCACTTTCATTTTTATAACTACATCGATACTCTATTTCGATGTTTAATGTGTTTTGCAAGTTTGATTAAATTATGATTTGATTACATTTTATAAATTTTGCGTGTTCGCCCCAGCTCCACGAAGCCTAGTGGAGCCAGCTATGACTCCACAGGGAAGACAACTTCCACTACAAGCAGTACCCATTTGGAAGTTGATAACCCTCAGTTTGAGAAGACGGACCTTTAATTATGCTTTCATTTGTCTAATATAAGGTTTATTTTTTTGTGTTTTTGATTTATCTACTTATCCATTAAATCCCTAAAAAACCAATTAATTTGTGATGTTGGATCTAGCATTCCCATCCCTTTACCATACATTATGATTTTTTTGGATTTAATTGACATATATAATTCTGGAAATAATTAAAAGCTGACATGTATGATACTGATCGTTGCTAACTATATTATTTCAGTATGCTGAACTGTGTCGGCCAACCAATGGCACCTGAGAGCTCTGCTCTGATCGAGGCGGAGAAGCAGCAACCTCTTCCTGAATCATGTGAGGAGGAATATGATTACAACAACCTTTAAATATCATTTCTTCTCGTTCATTAATCAACTTTATATTTTACATTTATGTCATTTTTTTTTGATTTGTAACATTACTCCTTTACCATGTAATATGTAAGCTTGTATAAGCTAATATGTGCTATAAAAATTCCAGTATCACCATGCTTGGTTGATGACAATGATGACTTTATTTGTAATGTACCGAGTTTGCTAGTTTTTTTATTTGTATTGTCTAAGTACTCAAATTACAGCAGCATGTATGCAATTTTGGACATTTTTCATGAAATGGTAATGTGAATGATATTGATGAGACATTTTACTTGCTTTTATTAAATGAACTTTGATTTTCAATGATCCAATCCAAGTTCAGAAGGTGGATAAATTAAAGCGAAGAATTTATTATTATGTGATTGACAATTGTTAAATTAGGTGCATGTTTCTTAACAAGTAAGCTATAATATATCTGATCCTGAAGTTGTTTTAAATGATACGAACATTTTATATACGAGCGCCTAAACTAGTGCCGTTAAGGAATATTGACGATTTCCCTTTGTAGCTTGTACTCACGTTATCCTTCTGACATCATGAACATAATTGACCTATTTTAGTATCATCAATCACAAGCTAACGCCAATAATGCATGCGGAATCTGTTTGGTGTGTCTGCTTGTTGGGTATCCCTAATGAAATTTATGTTACGCTCGTGAAGTCGTGAATTTGGCATGATTACAGCATGATTTTTTCCAGCATGTATGACTTTCCCTACCAGTTCTTCTCTAGCTAATTAACACTGCTTTCCCAATTACGTATTTGACTTGATTTGGTGCGTAAGTAATAACCTTTTCTTCTTTCTCAAAAATCTTCCTTTCTTCAATCTAATTAACTCGTGTATAAGGTATTTTTTTTAAATTTCAACTAACTTTGTGGGACTTCTTTCTTTCTTCTTTCTACAACTTTCTGTCTATCCTGGCATTGCTGACCTGTGGACACATTTTCGCTTCTTCCCCTGCATACTCGAAATTTGTAGCAGCAGCCTCAGGGACCTCCTCCAGGGGCGACCATCGAAGCAGTAGTGACCGCGGCGAGCGTGGTGATCAGGGTCCCCCAATCCCCAACATAGAACAGTTAAGTCCCCCAGGTGGGGCACCCCCTCCCCCAGTTCCCTTTGCAATACCGCCTTATCCGCCAAGATTTCTTGATGATAACGCTGTCTGACGATGGACTGGCTCTAATCCTAACGTTCATAATCAATCTACAACTACAATTAATACTAGTGTGTACAGTTCAAGACTCAACATAGCTGGTGGAAGTAGTAGTGGTGGTGCTGGTGGGGGTGGAGGAAGTAGGGGTGACCAGTCGTCAGCAGATCTCATGATACTCTCCCCCGCAAATCCTTATCCTCCAACAGGATTCCCTTGCATTGTTCATTCCATGTCGTCAGCCACACTTCCGTCGTTGGTCTAAAGGAATTTTATTCAAAAGTGCATCATCCACCAAGTGTGTATCTTACCAATTAGTTTAGCAAATGTGCTCCAGTGACTACTCCAACAGATTCAAGGTTATAAAAAACACCGACATCTTCATCTCAACAGACACACCTTCACCAGTCACTCATCTAGACTTCGACAAACTGCATATTACCGATACCGCATCATCATCATCACAAATGCCGAAGAATATTTCTGAAGAACTCTGACCCGCCCACATTATATAAATTTTTAAAACTGAATGATTTTCAAAAAAAAATGTACTAAAAACTCTATCAATGTAAAAATCTTTAAATAATTAAATTACAATATAATTATTACACCTTGTCAAGCACTCTAGAAAAATATGATAGCATTTAAACGAGAGAAAGAAAAAACCAATCAAAAAATCAGGTGCTTCTTCAACAAAACTCCTGTCATGTCAATCTCTTCCCGAAAGAAAATCTCAAAATGTAAACCATTATACAAACAATTAAGTGTGTACATTAAGACTTTACTACTAGATTAGAAGAGATTTTCAGAGAAACACTAAAGAAAAGTCTGTAGTTGAAATTATCTTAGTTTTCAAAGAGGGTAAAGCAAGTTTAAAGATAATTTAATTCGAGTGAGAATTAAACTTACATAAGCATAAATCCATACATACCTATTCATACACATTCCGCTAAAAAAATAAATCTTATATGCACATGTATTCCCATGTAATGATGACTCGAATCATTTTTTTGTAATATAAAAACTTGTAATTAACTTTTTAAAAAACAATTACCTAATCATATTTAATCTATGCGTACAACGAGGAGTCGGCAAGAAGAAGCAGACCTGCTGGGGACTTTCTACTTTCAAACCAAAATTTTTATTACATGGGATGGAAAGAAGAAAGGAGCCACTTGTCTTTGTCATCTTTGCACATTTTCTGCACATCCTCCTCTTTAATAAAATGTGGTTAGTGAGTGATTCCATAATAAAAAAATTATATATAATTGTATTTACTTCAATGCTGACAATTTTAAACGGCGACAACTTCAATGACTCATTATCATATTTAAGATATGACTAACAGTTCTACCAAGGTTCAGCCTACCACTGCCCTTCTTATACAAATGGAAGAAAATAAAAACTACAAAAACTTGATTTTGTTCTCTTGTTTTCAACAATAAGATTTTTAGTGAAGGTGAAGGACAACAATTAAATGGATTATTAGGATAAGGTTTCCGTTATCAGTGTGATTTAGTGACTGTGACTCTTCTTCGCTGTTCAGTTGATACTCTTCTGTAGTGCTGTCTTTACTGATAAGCTTAGCTAGGGTTATGTACTTGATTATATCTAAATAAATTTTTCTACACTCAAAACGGTTTACAACAACAATAATGGAAAAATGTGCCATGTTTCTGATTATCTAATCTTAAGTGTAATCATTGTAATGATGATGTACCAACAATACATGTTCCAATTTTTTTGGTGGATCAGTCGAGAAATGAAAACTGTGTAAATTAGCGTAATTAAACTAAGGAGCACTATATGGTTGAGTAAAATATTGTGCACGAATTCGTAAATACCTAGGATTTACACACTTATTTACCTACACTTAAAAATATTACAAATCAAAATCAACCAAACCATGTAAAAGTTAGTCAGGTAATGGAACAATGCTGATTGCATTTCCGGCACTCCCATGCGAAAGTCGTAGTGTTTAAATGTAGAAGGCTTCTAATTAATTTGCCATTTTAGTATCATTCTAGTCATTCCTCTGATTTTGATTTCTTGTCTCATTTCATTTTGTACAAAAAAGGCAATAATTGAGTCACTTTTTTCGTTTATTATAGTACACGGAGGATGCACACGAGAAAACATATAATTTTGACAAATTAAATTGGAGTAATAGAAATTGGATTAGCATTTTTTTAATGTAAAACAAATGAGCTAAGATAAGATTGAAGATTACAAAGTAGGACAAAATACAAATCCATAAATTACTGTATTACATATTATAGCCATAGGTTGGTACTTTGTAATAAAAACACTTCTAAAAGACTTGTTAGGAAAGCATGGACAAGTATTGATAAGCCAGATAGGATAAGACATAATTTGACTATATTTATGTTTCATTCTTTAAAAACACGTTTGAATTGTTGAATGAATAGGTAAAAAATTGTTATCATTGTGCGTACGAGTACTAAAATTTCCCAGAGGGAAGGGTTGCTGAAATCCATTTGAAGATATTTTGTATTTTTTAAACAAATGTGTACCTTTCTGCGGACTGCTAAAACCACGCCAGTTTGTAAAATCCCAGGGATTGATGCTCCACATGGGAGACATATACACTAATTACCTACTTAGCACATTTTTCTACAGTGTCGTAAGCAGAGTTCGGATAATCATTGTGTTAATTTCTAAATCCGGTATTGAAATTCCAAAATGCTACACTTTATAATCAATTAGGGACACATATTGAACACAATTTTTGTAAACTACTCAAGGTGCTCAAATTTTAAGTTTCTGGTCGGAGCGGAACGTGGTATGGCTGGAGAAAGTAAATCATTTGTATATACTCATAGCTATAGTGTAATTTAGGGTGCAATTTATTATCATAATTATAGTAAAACTAGTATGAATGGGATGCTAAAGATGGGAAAAAAAGATTCATTTATTCTTACGAACTCACTACATCTTTTTGTCGGAACTCTCAATTTTTAAAACAGTTTTCAGTTACAAAAATACTTCACCGGGACACTTTGAATTTTTTCTAAATTAATTACGATAAAATCCAGCATTTAAAAATGCACTTACGCTTCTTCACAGCGAGATGGAGAGTATGAATATACTTCAACAAGAAGATGAATGATGTTTGTGGAAAAAAAGTTAATTAATGGCTAGAAAAAGTTTAGTATTATCACACCATAATTATAATCATTACAACTCAAACATTACTAGAAGGTAAAAGGGAAATTAATGCAACATTAAATTGATTCTTGTAAGAAAAAAACCATCAA
>JAQGAH010001446.1:0-14250 GCA_034696885.1 Lepidocyrtus paradoxus
CAGTCTTCAGTTGTAACTGAACAAAATATGCAAAATTATTAAGAAACTACTCTTACAATAATGTAAATAAATACTTGCATATTCAATTTTACGTACGTTGACTAAAAATTGCATGTATTTTAACTGGCCACTGTTGCACTTGTTGGCTGACTATCTTATACATAGTACATGGTAGAAGGGGTAAAACAAAAAATATGGATGTTTAATTTTAGTATTAGGTTTATGCTTTATGTAGATTTAAAAGGACTATGTTGCGATGGTATGCAGGTGGTCGCACTCAAACTTTCATTAATAGCTGGATGTCTTACAATGTGCACCCTTTGCGCTGCACAGAATTTTGTGCACAATGATTTGTGCACCCTTGCGGCTGCACAGAACTTTGAGCACAATGATTTGTGCTCAGAATTCGGCCAAAATGTCGCATAATATTTTGTGCACAATTGTGCTTAGAATTTCCAAGCGGGACGGATACGCAGATACACCTACGCAAGTCTGACTACATCCGTTGCAACTTGAATCTTTGAACATCGTGTTTAGTATAAACGCGAAAGGAAAAGCCTCTTGCATATCCCTTAATTTGAAACCTGATAGTCTCAATAGTCTTTCCAAACTAATGCGTCGCTGTTATAGAGTTATAGAGGCTAGCACACAGGTAGCTGGAGCTGGAGCTACGTAATGATGATGTTTATGCATTATTTTGTGAAAAAATGAATTTCCTTTTTTCATTTCCTGTGCTAAAGCATGTAACCCAATACTGCAGGAAACTGAGGTGTATCCATCTACCTGCACGAAAAACTTACAAAATCCACTGTTCGCAGCTCGAGCTTTTTATAGATATGCAGTGATATAGGTATAAGTAGGAATAGGATGGTTTGCAATTACATGTTAATAATGCGGACTTCCTCTAAAGTAAAATCAGATTGAATTACGTAAGGTTTTCATCATTATCCTCGTAAGTATTTATCTTACGTACACATTCGTCATCAATGATGACTCATCATATTCTTGGAAGGCTGACTTGAATTATATGTACATGCATATTTTTCAGACAGTAGTGGAAACTGAGTCAAGTCATGGGACGAAATTGAGAAGTTGCAAAGGATACTGTCTCTAGCTTTCTCCACACTGTCAATACTAAGAAAATAACGAAAGTTCACCCTTCACCTTTGTTGAATAAGGGCTGGAAATGTACAGTTATTGATTATGGTATACTAACTGTGCATTAGAAAAGTTCAGCAACTTACATTCAACCTTGTTTCTTTAGCTGATGCATATAATTTCTCCTCTCACTTCAAAGTAGCCACGTTGACAGACTTTTTGGAACATTAATAAGCTTTAGCTTTGTTATTTTATAGCTGCTTAATTTTGGATAATATATTCTTCCCAACGTCTACAGTGCATACTTTACTTCTTAACAAGTCTTATATACGACATGTTTTAATTCAGCGTTTTCTAAGCTTGCCTTATGACTTGGTTTCGAAGGAAGACGAGCTAATAGCATCATCATCATTACAGTTATATATTACCATTCGAGGAATTCAAGCTTAACGAATTACTTTCCTTGTGCTTCCTCCCAGCATCATTGTCAAACTTGTTTTTGTGGGGATAGCTCGATTTCACAATGTCTAAGGCAAATGGAAGCGTACCCAATGACCTCACGTGTTTTTCTCTCTGTTTATCGGCAACAACGTGACTAAAAATGTTGAAAATGTAGAAAGAGGAAGATGAAACGAATCCATGTGCCCAGTAAATTCGGAGCCACTCGTCAAATTGTCAATTTCAGTGGTTTACTTCACGGGATCTTTACGAGAAAGCAATAAATAAATGGGAGTCCACCATTAAGCTAGCAGTTGCCCAGCAAATTGCAATCCATATGCTGTACTTTACCATCATGCTAGCTTAAAGCTGAAAATTGAAGCGGATACAAACACTTGGTCATGCTTCATACAGAAAAGAACAACCTTTGGTATTTACTGTCTGACTTGAAGGGGTTATGAAAGGGTTCACTAAAGCTCCCATTGAAATATTAACGTTTTCACCATCCATACTCAAAACCCTTTACAATTTGAGTTCACCTAACCCCATTAAACCAGGCATTAAATATCAAAACTGTGCCACTTAATATAAGTCATGATCAATGCTACAGAGCATAAAATGCACAATTAATTCACTTATTTATCTTATGCTATATGGACCTTAATGGATATTACTCCAGACACTCGTCATCACACAAAAATATCTCAGCAAATCAGTAAGAAAAAAATATATAAAAAATATTTTATACGTGAAAGGAACAGTCGTCCATGCAATCCGAGTCTTCGCTCATCATATATCTATCGTCGATGCGGGTGGCTCTTCGTGGCATTTTCGTTTTCTCTTTGTACTTTCCCCCCAGAAATTTTTTTAACTTCACTGATGTACTACTACGTAGTTACTTCAACTTGTTTTTATAAAATTCCATGTAAGTATACCTAATAAAACGTACTATGTATTTCTCTTTAGCTCACTTTCACCGGAGAAAGTTATTGAAATTGTTAATTTAACAAGAGTAGAAGGCGGAATGTACACAGCTCAGGCACATTCTCAACCCCCCGACCCGAAACACTGCCGAAAGATATTTTCTAGGTAAAGAAAATACAGAAAAAAACTTTATCATTACTACGTTTTCTTTGTAAAGGATTGACAGAGACTGATTTGAAATTGGCTTTCATCCCAATGAAATATACCTTCTCATTAAGCATTGTTATCAGAGGAATGTGTATCGGAAAATGAAAACATCAAGATCACTTCTGACATGACATCACTCATCATTCCCTATCAACTCAGCGCTACCATTCCAAGCCGAACTCCCTCGTCCTTCTCAATGTAAAGATCAGGGGCTCTTTTATAGCCAAGTTTGGATAGGTATTTTTATATGACTATTATTATTTTAATTGCTCTCTTTTCTCCCCAGAAAAATCCATGCTCTTCTGTATTTACGTTTGTTGACGACACTGCTTTATTACAATAGTGGATTACATCATCATTTTCAGCTCGATGCCTCTTCCTCTTTTGCCTAGCTCAATACACATTCCTACCTGTTCGTTGCTTTCCCTGGTATTAGAAACTCTTCCCAAGAGCTTCCGGTCTCTATTGATGAACTCAAAGTGCTCCTGAGATATGGACAATGGAGTATCATTGGTTTACGCTCAAGCTAATGTATCAGGCATATGTAGGCACTCAACTGTGTTGAAATTTTGTCAGGATGAGGAAAAAGGAATTCCTTTCCTAATATTCCATTTCCTGATCAAAGAAAGTGGGGTTGGTTCTATTTTTTCGGATCCGGTTTGCGACGAATGTGCGTGCGAGATAAATAATTGGTTTGAACAAAACACTAATATGCTGTGAGGATTTCCTTGTTACGTCATAATACCGTGCTAATCCGCTGACTCAGTATTATTATGTCATCTATCAAACAAGATGCTTATGAATTGTATTGCAATGCGTAAGATATGATCTTATCTATCATATTTGGTTTGCTTATTTTCTCATTCTGCATGGAAAATTACGTGGTGAAATGAACAAACAAAGAGATAATACAGATCTGTATTCTGTTACGTCTTAAGTGTCCTTCAAGTACTATTTCGATACATTAGTCGTTTGTAGTGACTACTTTTAAGTAAATCTGTTTGGCGTGGTCCATTTCTTAATCTTACAATTATTTTAATAATTCTCCTGTTATATATAATAACTATGACTTATGGGTCAGGTCATTACGAAAAATGTTGAGGTCTAAAGTTAACATTTTCCTCAAGAGGTGAAGGAGCAATTATGCAATGGCAACATGCCAAACCTCTGGCAAACTATTTTTACTACAAAAAATCCTAATTGTGTCAGGTACTTTTGGCTAATTTATTAAATCAATTGCAATGAAAAAATATCGAGATGTTGACAAAAAAACCAAGAATATATCGTACGATTACATTAATTGAATTTCTGACAGTTGCCTAACTAAAGTATGTGCCTAGTTCGTCAACATCACTTCTTCACGTGCTATATGGATAATAATTATACTTAAGCACTTGACTATATATTCTTGGCACAACCAAAAAAGAACTTGTCTCGCCTTAATTAAATATTAGCATGTTTACGCAACGCTCTGTTGCAATGCTGCCCTAATCAATCGTAACATGTTCCATTTCCAACATGTAGAAAAAATGGTACAGTTCGTGCAGCGGCACACCCGTTGAATATTCCATGACGGAGATACACATTTAGTTGTATTTTTTATTCATGTTGGCGTTGGCTCATCCTCATCATCGCTTTATGGCTTTGTGGAACGGTAAGACAGACATCTAGCATGCCTTTGTGTGTATCGTCATTTTTTACACTCATTTGGAATGGAATATCAGCAAGTTGTTGTTGATGTGTGGTGGAGCGTGTGTAATAAATACCTACACAACAAACAAGATGACGATGCCGATAATAAACTAGTGCAGTCACAGTTCATATTGATATGCCTAATGATAAAAGACATTAAGCGGCTCCGCTGAAACGTGCTATAGTACAGTATTATCTATTGGTATTTTGGAAATTTTCCACAATGCCAAAAGTTTGCCTTCTCTCCCGCTGATGTATAAATACTGCGAGCTATAACCCTTTCTTAATTATAGATGATAATGGCCGGAAAAAGCCAACTGAGACCGATCGCGGGCGTCTGAATCGCTTCAAGATACATAATTTTTAATTAGCCACTTGTGAGGTATAAACTTGTGAACAATGTTGACTTTGAGACAATGAAATGACAACAAAGTCTTCAGTCAACGTCAACCTACGCATTTTTGTCAAGTATGAAGGGCTTAAGTTGTAAAAAATGGAAATTAGTTAGCTTCAAAACTTTCAGAAAAGCTTTTTTATGCAGATGGCTGTACCTGTTCCTGTTTAAGTACATTTTCGTGGGCAGGTTTACCGATTCAAAATATTGATCCTGCTGTGTCAGTTTACCTTGAAAATCCAAACAGCACCGGAACAACAATACAGCGTAAATCTAAATACAAATACGTAACGCTTCCAAGAAAACTGATTTGTACACAATCAGGCGTCATTACAGTAGGTAATGTTAAAAACCCATGTTCGGTAACAGAAACGTGAAACAGGTTTGTCAACTTTTAGGGATTTTTTTGGTCATCGGAACAAAATGGTCAAAAAAAAGTTTGTGTTCTATGGAGTTATATGGTAAAACCCATAAATACAATTTACATTTTGTGTCCTTCAGAAACTTTGCTATTTTTTTAAAAGATTTAATCTATAAATACTTCCATTGATAAGGTTGACTAGTTTGCTAAAGTGAAAGCCAAATTCAACAAATCTTTTTGTAAAAAAAGGTCCTTCGGAACTCTGTATTTCCATATTAATGTTTAAATACCTTCATTATCAGAACGGTCGAGCTCATGAATCCATGAAATATTGTACGCAAAGATAAACTTTTTTTCGTTAGGGAAAGTTCCGCTTCTTCCTCACTTTCGCTGACCTTTCCTTGTTTACTTGTCTCACATTGCCTTGTCCCACCACTTTCAATCATGTCTAAACAAAATGTTAACTTTTCTCAAATTCCCAATCTTTGTATGAATTGAGGGGATCGACTGGAAATTGTATTGTGTACATAAGCGCTCCAAGGTTGTTTAAAGGAGCATCCTTCCTTTTTGGTGCTGAACAGAACGAAATGAGAAAAGTACAAAATACGAGCACATAAAACTCATTCCACTTTCTGGACAACAGTTCATCATGTAGCCGTTTGCCTTCTTTTCCCAACTCGAATTGAACACCATCTCCGTTGTTTTCCATGAATATACCGACAACCAAGCTCAAATATTAATTGCTCCTTTTAAGGAAGAGAATAAAAAATATGCACTGTTTTTTTAGAAATTATCGTAAATTGAGTGACTATACAGGTACATACGTTAGATTCCAAATCACGTACTTGGAGAATGTGCATGACCACTTACAAATCTCAAATACTTAGCTAACAACAGGTTCGCTCATGCAAACAACTAGTATTTGTGTAAACTTTAACGTAATTACGAAAGCAACTGCTGGAATTCAATATTCAAGTTGTCGCAGAAGAGAGCAGTAATGAAATGCATGGAGTATGGCTGCATAATGGTGTAATGCTAATATTGTAAATGGATAGTAGTCATTTTACTGAAGTTAGATATGACATCGGCTTACTCCATGTCCTGCCTGTTTCCTGACAAGATCAAACACAAACAGAAATCCTCCTAATCCGTGTAGTTTCATATTATATATTCCTCTGCACTGAACTACTTCAACAGAATGGACTACTTTATACTGATTCCAAGAAGTTCCAAGTATATTAGCCAGCAGCTTTCCCTCATGTAAAGGTACTTATGTGATGGCAAATTTTAAGCTCTTTTCAGCTGAATAACTCATCTCAGAGATGAAGGGCCGTTTTAATGGAAGATGCTTGATTGGAAATTTCGACTTCAACAACACTACCAACAATGACACTCCACACATGATGTGATAGATAGGCTCTCAAGCTATGGTGGGTTGTTATGCAAAAAACACAACAACAACCAAAAACTTCACAACTTGGCTGAACCTCTTTCCTCAGAGTTTTCAGTTGCGGCAAAAGGAGTCTGTGACAAGGGAATCAAAGTACAATATGGAATTTCGGCAAGGTGGACAAATGCAGTGCTGTTGTGATAGACGCACTTCTCCACATTCAACAAAAATCATGCCAACTGAATCCAGCTCTTGATGTGATGTTACGTTGGTGGGTGCTTAGTACACAAAAAAGTTGTGCATAACAAAACGCACACTGCTGGTGCCACTCACGCACTTTACGCAATGCTTTTTTTACATTCGAAGAACAGAGCTTGGGATAATATAATGCTGGTGTAATAGGATCAGCGCTTTACAAAAAACGAATCGCAAATTGCCTAAGAACATTTTTTCATATGTGAATACATAAGCTCATTTAAGATATAAAAAACTCAAGCAGGTATTGCAATGCGTATATACGTTGCTGAAGGATGGATGAGAAAATTAACTGCTGCTAAAAGTGCGTTGCCTTCTAAAGCATTGCATGCAAACAATTCTCTTCATTATGTTGCCTTATCATATGAAAATGCGAAAGCGGTTGGATGAAGAACATGTTGTTTACATGAATATCAAGAAGGTACGCACCTCCATTTCCATTGGATTACGCACAACTGCATGTAAAGGAATGTTGTGCTGAAGTCGGTCATCGCGGTTCTTCTGCACGTACGCATTTTTCCCAACCTTTCCTATAGTTATAGGGCCGGGAATAGATAGGAGTTCATATATCAATTAGGTATAACTCCTCTCTATTCGCTAGTGCGGTGATGGCAGTGGCAATTACTCCTTTGGCAAGTTATGGTTGGGTTGCTGGTACTTTTCCACTCAAAACAAGAATTCTCTTACGGTAAATGGCTTTAAAGGGAAGAGTTGGATTTCCAACTTTGCGTGAACTAGCCCATTTCAAGCATAAATATAGTTGCTGATTTCCATCATACCATAGAACAGGCATAGATATTTACAAATACGTTGTCATTCATGAGTCATGAAAGTATGTGCGGTCTTTGTTTTTCGCAAATTTAGCTACTTCAAAGGGATAACCCTTGGAGGTCAAAATTATATCCGATCGGTTTTTGAAGTCTAAACCCAATCGTGGAGGATTATCCATTTTTGATCTGCTCAAGCAAAATATCTCGATCACCCTTCCTTCCTTTGATCACCCAACGCGTTGTAGGCATTCCTATAGTTTCTGTGTGATATGCCATTATAAACATCATCAAATCTGGGTTAACGATACAGTGAAGCTAAAAAATTTATCTAAATCAACTTTATAAATAGATACAACTGCTCATCAATAAGGGAAACTCTTTCAAAAACAAATGATAATCTATATAAATTATACACATACAATGTATGTAACGAATATAGTGAAAGACATATAACTGATATAAGAAGTGTTGTTTTCTTTCTCTATCTCGCCCTTATCTCACTCACCATTTTTTATGACATGAAGTCAGCAACAGAGAAAAAGGTACTTGCCCCACTATTCTACCCAGAATTCTACTTACGCACATTCAGAGTCAACATTCATTGTGAGTGGGAAGGCAATGGTAGTGGAACAAAAACAAGACCATCATTATTACCATCATCATATACTGGAAAGATCTCTCTATAATGCTACAATCTCAATTAAAGTGTACCAAATCCCTCAACTTATATACACTCCACGCTGCTAACAAACCAGTCAGCCAACCATTAAATGTGTTGTTGCTTTTTTATGATCATTAGTTCATCAACTTGCTAGCTCACGTATCATATCATATCACACAAGAGGGAAAGAAAAAGTGCGTATGGGAAGGACCTGTTGGTAGTGAAACTGCTTATATTATACAAACTTTGTATCAATGAGCACATCTACCAAAACATATTCCTGATTTCTTATGAGTAGGTATATGAAGCTCCATAAAAAAGTGCGTATATAAATATAACTGACTTGACTCAATTTATTTTATAAGGAGGTTACGCTATGAGATCCTCTCACTTCCTTTGGCCTCAGTTAGAATGTGAGCATAACAAAAACAAGTTTTCTATTCACGCAATAATCAAAGAGTCAAAGACCTTTTTCTATGTTTCTGTTAAATCTTCATACATGTGGTGCAGTTTACACCGTCGCAATGTATTTTGCAGCGCCGGTTTGTCACGTACGCACTTTTTCGCTGTTGCCAGAGAGAGTGCCAGCTTTGGCGAAGTGAGGGCGAAATTGAAATAACACGATTCAATTCAGTAGCTGGCGTTCATCGTCAGTTTGGGTTAACAAGCTGAGGAGTTTTACTGGGTATTTATTTAGTTCAATACTCATGCAAGGAAATAAATTGCGTTGGGGATGATTAGTAAAAGCCAAGTGGGAAAGGAAGTTGTTGAGGAAGATGATGAGATGGAGATTTATATTGCCGGCCCTCCAGATTACAGTTTCGCAGTAAGGGTAACAATTGAAGGAAATCTTGCTGCATTTTATTTTTTACATCCATAGAACATGGACCACTGCACTGTAAGAATTGGATGCTATTTTGCACATCATTCAGCATTTTTATATTCTGGGTTGCCAAAAATTGCTACAAAATTTTTCATTTATGTTCAATGACATCTTGAATTCTTATTCTTTACAACTAATTTCCTTATCATCTAAGAAAATAAAATAAAATTTAATGCGGAAAGTTAATGAAATTCATTAAGATGTATAAATGGTAAAGTACCTTAATTCCCTGTCAGTATTGCTATTTTTGGTAGGTATATGACAAATCATAATGGAGTTGTTAATGAAAGGGAATGTGTTTTCTCAAAAAAAACAATGAGGATTTACAAATACAAATGTCAGTTGGTGATTTATGAGCAGCTAGAGGTATATTGTGTGTTGTTTTTGTGTTGCAAGGAACAGGTTGGAGGAGAAACGTGAAAAATAGCATTGTAATCATTTTAAACTTTGTTATCTCCTTTAGTACATTGTTGCATTATCTAAACGTAAGCATTCTTCAATTAGCCATTATCCATTGTGGATATGTTTACTAAATGCTTGTGAATAAATCTATACTCATCTTTGTATACATATATATTTTGATCTGTCTTGTTTCGGTCTGCTGAAAGCCAACAAACAAAGTGCTTGCCTTTTGGTCATTTAGGTATCCCGACGTAAGTACAAGTAATGCGATGGAACAATGTGTGCTTCAATAGCAAATTTTTTATTGAGGGTTAATGAAAATTCAAATATGACTATGAGTTGGTAATGAACTCATGGAGCTCAAAAGAATCCAATTGACAGCACTTTGATTCCCCCACTGGGTTCCAAAGTTCCAAGTAATCTGTCTGGGATTGACTAAATTATTGTTTTGTGCTTTCAAGATATAATGAGCCGGTTGCATAACTGATTGCGCCTTAATTACATTGGGGAGTTAGATAACTCGCGAATAAAAAGTACTTATAAAATTATACAACCCTGTTGCGCCTAAATGAAAAATAGACATATATCTTACTTATATGAAATATTTTGAGCTTTGATGTATAAAGAGGCTATAGTTCTCTGGAGAATGGACTCGTATCTACCCAATCAATTCATAAACAGTCGCAACTTTAACTAACTATGTCAAACCACCTTTACAAAAAAGCTGGTCTCTTTGATGTTGAAGATCGTACAAGTCGTTAACTCCCTTTCCCGCTTACTTCCCCCCTGAAAATAAGCTAATTATGAGGAATAGCTACTTTATTGGTCTTTCATGACACATTACGAATACTGTACGAGTCAAAGGGCTGATTTTTTAGTTTCCAGAAGAGGGAATACCGTTGGAGGGTATTAGTTTTGATGAATTATAAAAACACTATTATCATTGTAACCTAATAACCCCAAAATAAAGCTAATTATAAAAAATTAGGTACTAGATACTTTCTACTTTCTGCAAAATTACTTTATTGGTCTTTCATGTTTCAGTATGTTGTAAATCATGTAGGAGTAAACAGACTGAGGGAATATATGTATCTTGAATGCTCATGTTTCCAAAAGAATGACTGTTGCTGATAGGGGTTGAGCTGGAGGATATTTTGACAAACTTTAAAAAAACTATTATCGCTGTAATATGATGTGTCTCACTTTTTATTTTGCTAGTTCGGCAGATGACGCAGCACTTTCGCCTACTCTATAATATCGCATTTTAGAGGAAACGTACCTCATAACCCCATCGCCATAATGCCCACCTTGTGTTATATAGCCCTTTCATTATATAGCCTAAAACACAGAGTTGTTCTTTACCCAAGTGTAAACTGAAGTCTTTCTTTTCACGCGTAGTTAATGCTGGTTATGTAAGCTTCAGCATTTCTCTTGGATTCTGAGACATTTTCCTCCTCCCGTCGCTCTATTCATATCGATCGCATTCTTCACTTTGAAGTTTTAATCCTGCAAATATGATTGGCTTGGAAGAGTGAAGAAGAAGGTCTATATAGTTTAGATTTTAGATTCATATGCCATGGCTGTTCCAAACGAGCAAAATAGTTAGAAAAGATAAGATTATAGGGTCATGGAAGCTGATGATAAGTTTGTCCTGTCGTACCACCCACATTGAAAACCTTCCATCTACGTTTAGTCCGATTTGAGTTCATGAGTCTGTGCAAAGCTTATAAATGTCTTATAAATGGGATATCATGCCTCTGGAATTTCATTTCCTTACCTGAGCCATCTCTCCAAGAACAAGTCGTCTCAATCGATGTCGATGAGACGAGGGTGATATCGCAAACTTCACACATTCTTCATGTTATACTCTCTATGGCTTGAACCATTGCGTTGCAAAATCCCTGAACTTTGTTTTCATCAACAACAAATTTTAGCATTATCCTTTGGGATAATAGTCTCATGTCATGTGTTATAATAATAACCAATTCAAATCAAAATGACTGTCTGTCAGCTCAGTAAACAAAGTTCTTTCAAATCATGCACGAAGCATGAAAAGGATTTCCATTCCAGCCCTTTAGAAGCTCCCATTTTGACTGACTTCCCATCCTCTCTCGCACACACATTGTCAATCAATCTTGCTGGGAACTACTTTATTCACATCACAGCAAACAAAAACAACCATATTAATACCACAATAGAAAATCAGCCCATATAATTAGCAATCATCACAATTCCCAACTCTATTAAACTTTTTGCGTGATATCAGAAAATACATATTTGTTTTCGTTTGTAAATAATCTGCTCAGAGCCTGGCACGGAATCTTACGGCAGGTCAGGTTTTTCAGCTTTCTCGCCCCCTCACATAAACGTAGAGACATAAACGGAACTAAAAACAAGCCCAAAAAAGTACACTTGTTATTGATGTTGACAAACGGGAAAGTAAATGAGAGTTTTTGAACAACAAAAATAATTGTTATTGTGCCTCTTGCTCAAGCACACAAACACATTTTGCTAGATCGTAAACAATAAATTAACACATCCATGCCTTTACCATCTGCAATCAGAATCGATGGCTTCATCCACACTTCCTTTTACGCTACTTGAGAAACACTTTTGATTTCCCTCCTCTTTTCATACCTTCCAACTTTATAACTTCCAGCGTGCAAAAGAACTGTCCAACATGTTAAATCCTGGATGGCTAAAACAAACTGAATGATCGTCTTTTTCAGTAAAGATGATGATAAAAGTAATCCATTTATATGCGTGACTACTGCTCTGACTAAGTTAACTGTAATTGCCATATCTTATGAATAGGTTTATGGAATCTTTTCTGCCTTAACAGCATATCATACCGTGATGATGATGATGATGATCGAGATGGCAATCATCACAATTATTGACATACATACAGTTAAGCCCAGTAGAATAATGATTCACATATTGTCAAATTCCAAAAGGACGAGGCAAAAATTCTCATCCCTGCTTCATTGATTCTTTTTGTCTCCTCCGTTGAGAAGTTTGCAACTTCCAATATGCTACATGTTATGTGGGGAAAGATCATTCTGCATTGTGAATTGGTATTGATTCCCCATGCAATATTATAAAGATGCTCCATATATAAACATGGACAACATTGTCCTAGGTACCTGCAACCGATTCGAATCCAACAAGTCATTTATGCGTTTTGCCTTGTGGGTCAGGTTACTATTTTTGGGTAGAACTTTAAACCAGAAGGTAAAATGCGTTTTATGACTTGCTTCGTACGACACGACCTTTTGTAAGTTTAGGAAAACCGCAGGGAAATATAGAAAGTCCATTGACTCAACCTATTTCCCAACCAACAACATCAACAGCCATTTGTTGTCCGTGCAGACAAGGAACAACAAAAATAATTTATCCATTGTTGTTCAGCCAAAGGCCATACAGTTCCAAGTGCCCCTGTTATTTGTCTTTCGGGATGGAAAAGTACAGAGGGAGAGGTTCATTATCGTTTCATTCATTTCGCATGCGATAGGTCGTTACAGGACAGGACACTAATCACTCGGCTCATGAGTACACATATATATCATGTAAATCAGCAAAGAAATTATCAGCAAACTTCAGAGGAATGTTTATCAGATGTCTGATGGAAAATGGAAATGCGTAGTACTTCGTAATTGCAGTATGAGTAATTTTAGAACCCATTTCCCTCAGCAAAGCGATATAAATGGGAAACTAGACATGTCAGATTCAAATTTACGGCTGTTTTTCACAAGTTGGCAGTGCTCTACATATTATTCGTGCGTTTTATTCTGATACTAGAGCAAGTTAGGACAGTTGTCCTCAAACAGTCTAAATATACCTGGTCACTAGTCAAAATGCCTTCAAGGCACCAACCACTGAGCATAGAATGGAAGAATATGGCTAGTTTGGCAATGAAACATTGTAAAAGGATAGGCAACTTAGGTTCAGAATGTGAAGCCAGTTATTTGAGGCATTAAAAAAACCAAAGCAGAAGTACCTTTTATGCTTCCATTTTTTAAGTTGGAGGTCCATTGTCCAGTCTATAAATATATAATACTTGTTAAATGCGAAGAATTCATCTTATAAGCTGGCATCGTCAGAAACTTGTACATGTACTGCGCAATAACCAGCGTCCCACCATGACCTAAGCCAATAATGGTAAATTGCTGTATAGTCCATAGCCATTTGCCCATCTGTGTCAGATAAACTGTTTGCTTTCATGTGCTATCACTGAACTCATTTCGTGTGATGCTGATCCAACATTTTTTCAGTTGAACTCGTCGCCTAAAAGGATTACTCAATATGTATAATACCTTGGTTAACACACTAACAGATTAATTGATTTGACAGTTGGACTTGAGCAATAGTTTGGAACTATCGTCAAGGCTGTATAATAATGGGGGTCCTCTTATATAGCGGAACTAGAGAAAACCGTTGATATTTTGGTTTACAAAAGGCTGCTTACTATAAACCATATACCACACGAAAGAGCATTAAAAAAGGAACATAATACATTCTATTTATTTTACATGCACCTCTCTGCAGCCGAGACTTATCAACTCATTCTTGCATGTTCCGAAACAGCAGTTTCCCAATTTTTTCGATCTTTCTCACTCGTTTTTTCCTACATACCGCAAAATTCATAAAGACCCTTGGGCTCATCCTTTTGCTTAGAGAATTCTCTCTTGCATAGGACTCAGAAAGTTTTAATTTCTCTTGCCTGGTGTACGCTAGGGGTGTTTGACAAATTTCCCCCAAACTGGACGTTTTTA
>JAQGAH010001447.1:0-14249 GCA_034696885.1 Lepidocyrtus paradoxus
AGCCATTTTCAAACTTAACTAACTTCTTTGATTCTAGCTTCTTTGGCGTCTAGGACGCCAACGGGCTTTCCTAGTATGATATAAGCTATATGACTATGGGCTAGAAGGGATCTCGGATCTCCTTTCATCTCCACTTTACTCATTCCATTTTTATAATCCTCTGTAGAATTAGAAACTTGACTATTCCAAAGGAACATATCCTATTGCATGGGTTGGATCTGACATGAGCATGAACATTGGCTGGTTGTTAGCTGTATTTACTATTGAGATGACAGTATAGTGGAGTGCAATGCTACTAAACTGGCAATAACAATGAGCCTGTGTCTCGTCCGGCCAGTTGCTCTAATGCCTGGTTTGGGTGTAAAATGAAATATTTTGCCACTTGCAAAGCACTTGCAAGAGTTCTGCCTACCTGTGTGTTATGTATAAAAACGATCGAGCTTTTATATCGTTCCTTGGCGGATAAATGGTGTTCATACACCGTGGATGGATGGGTTGATGATGAAGATGATGAGATGGTGAGTGGAGTGGCAACGGTGTTGATATGCGATATACTTTGTGCTGATGCGCTGATCAAATGAGGGACGAAGGTGACTCAAAAAATTGTGCATGTTATGCAATTTTTGTGCCTTTGCAATTTTTATATTCAAACAAGCATGTTTTTTTATGATATTGCAGAGTTAATGAGCCACCCTCCATCGTAAATATAAGTGTAGCATGTAAATCTACTGTCTACCCACTTTGGAGAATGTGTCCTTAGTACTTTTCCTTAGCAAATAAAATACAGTTTATAAAATCCCTTTTTTATGTCAAGTTTTTTTTATAATGGGAGAGAAGAATTTTGGGGAGGATTTGGCACGTCCCCTCCTCCTTCTTCCTATTTCACTTTATTAGCCTTAGAAAGGGAATCAAGTCTAATGTGTTAGGTTGACTGTGAGAAGGACTCTTTTTTTTAAAGAAACTGAGCATTTTAATGGGCTTTATTACAAGACGGATGATAGGTGTTTTTTGGCAGGTGAAACAAAAAGGAAGAAGGAAGGTTTCATGCTTGACTGTAAAAATGTATTTCTTTTTTACGTATGATAAGAAACTAAGCTTCTGTCAGCAGAAACGGGAGACTTTGTACATTCAATTGTGTCGTTGCTCTGTAAATATAACTGCCGATAGAGAAACGCACGAACAGAAATTAGCCGACATTTTTGCTCCAAAGCACAGGAACATGCTCAAAGTTATAAATATTTGAGCTTGAAGTTGCTATGCAAAATCAGCTTCATGTTTCGGTTCCTTTAAAAATGCATGACTTATGGATTATGAAATTGGGAGCCGTCTTTGTTTCGTGAACTTATCAATCAATATTCTATGCAAATGGCTTTAAATTTTTAACTTACCTGCATCCTGTCGGACCAACTAGCTGATAATACAAAAAATGCACATATTTTTTTGCAACTATCGACAATCGACGACAATAAAATTCACTAATCTGTAGCAGCAGTGGTAGCTCCAAGACGACCCGTTCCTTGAGATTTCTGAGTATCCCACTCCACCACACCACTATGCACTACTGAGCAAAAGTAAATGCTTCCAGCAAGATTTGATTATCTTCATTTGAAATATTTCATACGATAACCATGTCAGTATTATGGATTTGCTACATTGATTGAACTGAAACGTACAAGGAATATTCCATAGCAAATTAGTGTGCTCAAACCTTGAAAACATAGATAAGGTAAATAAGCCATCGGATCCCACATTATTTCAGCGTTCATATTTTTTGGGGGAAAGATAACTCATTTACTGGCCTATCATTGTGTATTTTGGGAGGCAGAAAATAATAGCTTATCTTAATGGGATATTTTTATGCGGCATGAGCAGACTTGCTCATATATATATTGCATTTCATAGTCAATTATTTATTCATCCTGTTCAGATTTGGCTTTTGTGAGAGGCACTCCGGCTTAAACTTGTGAGTTTGATGTTGTTTGCGCTTTGATTGAGATCCTTGATGCGATAAAAGTTTTAACTATAGAGTAGAACCGTTTAGGTTAAAGGATAACGCCTCGATTGATTGATATAATATGGGGATCCATAATATGATAAGCTTTTCATTTTCATTCACAAGTTTAAAAAAATAACTCATCATCATCGTGAATTCATCATCGTATTGGTGCTTTTGACAGTCAAGTTAGTTAGCCTGCTTCTTTTCTTTGTTCAGATAGGCGCGCATCATACAACAAAGAGAGAAATGGAAAGGAAGAGAGAAATTTCGTTGTGCATGGTTCACTTCGAAGTCTTTTCCTCATTCTGGAAATTTCCATTATGCAAATGATCAGGATTTGATCTGGCATCCATCCGTCCACATTCCTTAATGTTTTTGTAAAGAATCATCTTGTAAATATGTCATTTGCATATGTTGTCATTTGGGCTGTTTTGTGGCTGAAATCAGAAAAAAGCGTGCATTGGAAAAAAGCATCTGCTTAGGTATGCGTATGAGGTATGAGCATTTACTTTAAGAAAATAAGCGTCTTTAGGCATCCAGTCAAAAAGTGCTCTCCATTCGAAGACGACGTATTTACAGCAAAGGCATTTTTAGTGATTGTTGAGAAGTCGAACCGGAAGGGCAGAAGGTAGATCCGATATATTTAATTTCAGTTTTGAGTTTAATTGAGTTTAAGTGGTAGGTCAGGTCAATAATAAGGTTGAGGTTTTTCGAATGTAAGTGATGATAATATTTAATTAAATTGTTTTTGATTTGGCTGACTTGAAGTTTTTTTTGGCGTAGCTTTCTCCTTCATTGACAATTGAAATTAATCCATAATGGGCTCCATCTATTTTTATTATTATATCTTTTGCAGTTATTCCAAAGGTTGAGGTTGTGACGAGATTGACATCTTTTCTTGAAAGGCGAGCAACCCGATTCCAAGAGTGAAGGAAGCTAAAAAGTCGGTCGTGGGGTAAAATTTCCAAGATGGAGCACATGGATGACTTGGTGCGAACCATCATAGATGTATGTGAAATAAAGATATAATTAACGTTTAATGTTAATTAAAGTTGATGGAAAAATAATTATTGTTATTATGTGAGCGGGTAGTTATTGAACGTTTGTTGAATAATTAACTTTTAAACTGTTGATTGTTTAGAATTTGACTGGGAGGAACAAGAAGCCCAAACAGCTACAATCAGTCCCCCCCGCTCCAGCCCCAACTGTACCTCATTCCTCAGCAAAAGGAAGGTCATCTGGAAAGACAGACAAGGGAAAGGGGGACAAGCCAGTCTACAGCTGCACTCACACAAATTTTAAATGCTTTTTAGTACCATGCCTGGATTGCGGCAAGCTCTGCAATTGTGGCTACAGATTTTTTCCAGAGCCAGAATATCCAGATGTTCTTATTCGGTCAAGTGATAAGAAGATTGTTCGGTTATCAAAGTATTTTGTGAGTGCATCCGGGATCCTAAGGTCTTTGGCAATCGAAGCATTAGGATCTGTAGTGGAAAAGGAAAATAGGATTGAGCTAACTAGCAAGCACGTGGAAGAAGAGGACATCATCATCACAACGGCACACGATGATCCATATTACGTGATGGACTTTAGAAGACTTGGCGCAGGAGAAAGCAGAGCCGCATTTGACCCTCCCACTGGAATCAATGGCGACACCGTGACCGATCTTATTGGCTGGAATAAGGATAAAGTGTTGGTTTTATTTAATCCAGATTCGAATGAGGCAACGTTCGGGGTCGAAAAGGACTTGTTGAGGAAGTTGGACAAATTCATTTGTACCCACTTAGATGAGGTGTTTTGTTATTTTCATTTACATGCATAGCCTTTAATATTTTTTTGCAATTTGTAAAGATTATTCACAAAGGTTTTTATTATTAAACTATTCTTTAGGTTGACAGGCGGGTGACGGACAAAGTAAGAAAGGACTACTATTTCGAGAATTCCGGTTATGTTAAATATGGCCATGTGTGTTACCTTGATATTGACCCAAAGTTGGTAAACACTTTCGCTTATGAAGATTGGGAAGATGAATTTTTCAAGCTTGGCACGGCCGAATTTTTTGACTTGTATCAGGTAATGCATCAATCAAATAATTTGCCAATTTTCATTGACTGGCTTGTAGATATATCCGTTGCTGACTTTGTGATTTACTTTTTCTGCTGGTTTCAGGCAAACATGGAGCTGGTAATTGTTGACCTGCATTATGCGTTAGAAAAGTGGATGTTCCTTGGTAGGGGATTTCCAAGGGCGATGGTAAATGGACAGTACGACTTTATGAACGACCCAGAGCACAGTGTAGATGACATCTATGACAGACGCAACGTGTATGGTGCATTTAACATCAGCTATATAAATCGTAGACGATCACGGCTCGCTGGCCCTGGGTTTTTTGCCAAAAACCAACGATACAGACATGGTATTGAGTCAGCAGACTGGGTCCCACCCAAGTGGTGGGTAATCATTTCAAATCATTCTGCACCCCGAACAGTCACCGATAAGTAAGAGATGGTTACTTCTTAAATAGTTTTGCTAAAATGTGTATAGATAGGGCTGTGAAGGATAAGGAGGATTGTTATTGTATGACATTATTAATTGATTACTAACACTGACACTGTATTGACTGTTATATGATACTATGAATTGATTATTATTTAACTTTATGTTTTGATTATTATATGATGCTAGGAATTAGTAAGTAGTTAACTCTGTTTGGATTATTCTATGAACTATAAATTGATTATTTAACTTTATGTTTTGATTATTCTATGAACTATGAATTTATTTTATGAAAGTATGAATCGATTGTAAACGATATACTATAAATTGATTATTATATGACATTAAGGATTGATTATTATGTAACTCTATGTTTTGATTATTATATGAAACTATGAATTGATTATTAAATGATTCTATGAATTGATTATGAAATGGTACTATGAATTATTATTATATTATACTATGAATTTATTATTATATTTCAATATTTTTTGTAGTTAAATGAATTAATTGAATTTTCCGTGTGACCAATGGAAGAGCACTTTTGTTTAGCTTAGAATGACTTATTCAGAGGTTCTTTCTTAATTAGACTGATGTATTAGTAAGTTTACGGCTAGCAGGCACAATTAGATGATGGACTCCCCTTATTGTGTTTGCCGTTGGCTGTAAGGTCTAATTTGTCAGGGTCTGGTGCTAGTGGTTCCTGGCTCCACTTATCCATTTCTAATATCTGTGAAAAGGCAATGAATTTCTGGATTAGGTTTATTCTTTCCTATATTATACCTCATGTCACACAATTTTTTAAATTTCTGTATGTAGTAAATGTGGAGGTAAAATAAAAATAATGAATTTATATAACAATACCTTTGAAACAAGAAAGTTTGCTGATTCGTCTATATTAATGTTATCTTTGGCCGATGTCTCAAACCAAGCTGAAAATCCCTGTTGCTGGCAAAATTCATTCATTTTTTCTCTATTTGCTGCTATCCCCTCTTTCTGTTGATCACTCTGAAAATTCATCAATCAATAATAGTAATCGTAACATTTTTTAGTCGACTCAATTTTTCGGTTTTCATAAATTGGCACCATCATTATTCCTCATACCTTGTTAGCAAGTAAAACAGTGGGAATAGGTCGGCCATCCGGTAGCGCGACTTTAGCATCCAAATCCGCTTTCCATTTCGGAACAGCTTCAAGCGTAGCAGAACGAGTTACATCAAAAACAATAAAGGCACCAACGGCTTCCTTGTAGTAAACTCTAGTCATGGAACCGAAACGCTCTTGACCAGCGATATCCCACAGCTGTAACCTAACCACCGTGTCCGGGTCCCATCTGAGTACTTTTAAGGCGAAATCGACACCTTAAGACAAACAAAGAGGATCTCTGATTAATAGCTGACTCTCTCCCTCTAGTCTCGGTTATAGCTTGTTAAATTATTTACCTATGGTGGCACGATAATGTTGGCTGAAAAACTGATGAACATATCTTTTGATAATTGAGGTCTTCCCTGCTCCAAGCTCCCCAACCACCAGTACCTTGTACAGTCTTTCTTTCTTGCCCTGAAATAAGATTTAAAGACATTGTCATTTAATAAAAAATTCCTGTGCATTCATTATCATATTATTAGCTACTGCAGCAATTATATAAGCACGTAGCCCATCTTGACAAGCATATATCTGTTCATTTTATAAAGATTTTATATTACAACTAATTATTTAGTACAAACAAAGCATAGCATTTAAAAACTAATACAACTAATTAAAAGCCATCATATATCCCCATTACAGCGAAAGAGGCAAAACGTTGAAAATAACCTCCTCAACGGGCTCCAAATCATAATTAAAAGGTTTAAGTTGACGAAAACTTTCAGTGCAGGCTGTCTCCGGATCAGTCTCCGTCTCATCCCCTTTCCTACTCCCCGCCTCACTTTCTCTTCTTCTCATGTCAGCAAAACACTCGTACGCGTTGGGAGGACTTGTAACGTTTTTGCAACTAGGCTCTGCCAGTTTACTAATCGTAGCACTCACTCCATTCTCGACATTATTATTATTACTACTATAATAGCTATGCGGGTTAGTTTGGTCTTGTACAATTCCAATATTATCGCTAAGACTGCTTTTACTTTGACCATTGCTCATACTGCCACCCAAACCGTCACCATATAAATTCGTATTTGTTGGAGAACTTGCTCCTTCATCGTCTTCGTCCAGGTCTAATTGTGATTCTAGAAGGATCTCTTCTGGATTAATGCTTTCATCCTTTCCGTTCATATCCTGGGCTTGCTTATCATCTCCATCAATATCATCCAAAGATAACATTTCCTCTCGGTGAACTGCGTTTTTCCTCAATTCCTTACTTTCGTCGGATGACCTGCGACTGCTGTTTCTATTTGACGGGGAAGAAGGGTCGACGAGAGATGTTCCAGAAGTAAGTACATCTGAATAGGACTTTCCAACAAGTTTCTCCGCCTCTGTTTTTCTGCCATCGTTGATGTTGTTACCATTTTCATTCAAAGGGCTATTGGTAGCCGACGACGACGACGATAGGGTAGAACCTTGCTCCATGCTCTTTGTACCCTCATGGGCTAAGCCATTACTGGCATTTTTCTTTCCTGCCTTTTTGGAACTTTTTTTGTTCTTTTTGCTAGCATCCATCGCAATATTATTACTTGTCTCCTTCTTTGAAGGGGCTGTTGAAAAGACAAGACTCGTAATTAAGCTTTGCGACTTTCCCTTTTTCTTGATTTTTACTCTGGATTGACGCTCATTAGTTTTATCCGATCTTGTAATATCCTTTCTGAAGCTTTCACTTGTCCCAACAGCTCCACTTTCTCCTTCAGAAAGGGTTAGATGGGTGGGACGAGAGATCGTTGATCTGGAGTAATCCAAAGTGTCAGAAATATTGGAGATGTCAGCTTCCCCTAGAGTGGCTGCATTACTGTCATTAGGCTGAGCTACAGCATCCTCCCAGGATTCATTAGTTTTTGTCACTGGTTGCGAGAGGCGGAAAAGTTTTCGAGGGGAAAAGTCGATTGAAGTCTCGGCGGCTTCTAGCTCTTGAATTTCACGGTCCTTTTCCTCACCAAATTCCTCTTGCTCGGTACTTGGCGTTTTTGTGTAGGTTGCGGAGCTACCGGTAGTGCTTTCATTAATGGGACCACCGATATGTAAGGCTATTTCCTTTCGTGACGATTTTGGGGTGCGAATTCTTGGTTCCTTCTCAAGTATTACTATTTCTTGAGCCTTTCCAGAAACTTTCTCTTTGGATGCTTCGTCTGCAATTAACGATGAAGTCAAGAAAAGAGACGCACGTTAAAATTTCCACATGAAATATGTCTTGGGTACTGTGATGGTCTCGGGGGGAAGTTTTTATTACAAAATATGACAGTGCTCTTTTTACGTTCTTTCTTTTACTAATGAAATTTTCCATGCAAAACTTTCCAGGCCTTAACAAGGATGAGGTTTTGTAACGACTGGTTGCTTAACACCTGCACCTCATCTAAACTAATTTGAATTTTTAGTTCAACTGGAATTAATTAAATTCTTCTAGAATTGCAACCCGGACTAGCTATCCGTGATTCATGCAAACCTTCCTGTGCAAAACTAATCATTAAACGTGTTGTGCACAACTTTTGTCACTTCTGTTCCCAGAAATATATACACTTGTGAACATTGCAATATACATACCTATGGTAGTAGTACAGTTTGTCGCGATGAACAAGCGGATAAGTTGAATATGCATTAACTAATGCTAACGAAAATGGCCGGTTTTATCTCCAACAAACACATTATACATATGCGCAACGCTGAGTCGGGAGCGTGTATGATCACAAGGTGTGCGAAAGTACACATACTTACATAACAAAAAATTTGACTGGAGTATTTTTTTTATATCCAATTCAGGTTTTTCATACTGATTGTTTGGAGAGCTTGTAGGTGGTAGTGCTTAGATAATGAGCAGGTGGTTTGGTTTGGTTTCGCATGCCATATATAATGAAGATATGTATGATTCCAACCTTTTTGAATGGGTTATTATGCAACAATGGAAGTCCAACTACAAGCGTGTAAAACCAGTACAATAAATAATACAGATGCAAGTTTTCGTCCATCTGAACGCTGAGCTGCACTGACTTTACCTTTCGATAACGCTGCTGCTCAATGCAGTTTCAGTCCCCTTGAAGATATCCTTCCCAACTTCATAAACGAACAAAGTGTGCATCTTTAAATCCTCCACTAAACTCCCTGATAATGAATTTTTTCCATTTCATATACTTATGCATTCAATAAGATCATTGGCCCACCCTACCCGGTCTCCCATTACTGTAGCATTGCCAGTTTTTTCATTCTAAGATTCCATCCAAAGAAACTTCTCTTGTCGAAATGAAGGAATTGTATTATCATCCCTAATATATCTGTATTATCTTTTGTCACGAGGAAGCATCGCATTTTCTCCTCAAGCATAGTAAACCTACTCGATATAAACATAAAAAATAGTCCTAGTCACTCATACTAAATGATTCAGCGTCCTGGAGTCAGCATTCTCCACAGCAGAACTTTTTATCATTGTCATGTGATGGTGTGTCTGAGAGTTTTTTTGCCTGAACTACTTCAAAAGCATGATAGTGGAAGATAAGTACCTAATCTTGTTTATTGCGTAACAAAATCAAAAAAGAATCATGCACTTTTGTGGTTTCTCCACTGGCAAATATGCCTACTCCTAAACCAAACACGTGAGATAGGAAAAACTTGATATGGTGCAAACAAAAAAAAATCTTTTTTCTCCATAATGCTTACGAGCTAATCTAACTAGGGCTATAAGCTAACCTTATTTATACGAGTTATTCATAATCTGTAGATAAAATGTGAGAAAATGACAATATATGTGGACTTTGAGATGACGATAAAAAATCCGAAACCTCCCCAATAGCTTGATGATGGTATCGATCTTTCTGGTTATTATTGGAATGCCCATGCCTGTATGATCATGATCATACGATAGAAATACTTAGGTCCTTCAAAACACGTTTCTTTTTGAATTTGAAAGAAAAAAAAGATGATCGTTACATAACAGAAAATGTTCCGGTCAAACCAGTTTACAAAATAAGTCTCCTTAATTTATCCAGAAACCAAACCTAGCTATCTTATGTAAGTATTTGATTTTGCTGCAATCTTGGCAACAATACAAAGCAATTTCTCATGATTTTTCTAGAATGGGGTGACTCTGTCATACTTACTCTGTCTGTCATTCCTTCACGCAGGAACTTGCTACAGAAGATTTTACCTTTATCTATGACAGTTGGATGTGGAGTCCACATTGTGGACACGATAAGTCTCCTCTCAGTCAACTTTTCATTTTTTCTCTATATTCCTTAATCACCGTCGACAGGTTGACACATTTGATCATTCAGGTAAAAAAAAGCAAGAATGTGTTTGCTATGCTCACTTCCACTCTGCGTACGTGACAGTCAATGCGTTTGAAAGCATGTAGCCATTTAGTTCCCTTGATGTAATTCTTGGCATGCTACCCCTATTTGGGTGGACTATTTATCTTGTATCCTTAATGATATCTTGCTTACACAAGCACAAAAAATATTATCACTCCATCCGTATGGCTATAAGATCATCAGAGCAAAAGATTTTAACAAGTTATATACATCATTAAGGTAAGTATATTTTGTTCATGAGCAAACGAGCAATCAGGGAAACCGAGAAAAAATGTCATTTGTAAGGTTTGATGCGAGTAAGTTGGCTTCGTTGATGCCGTAATTTGTCATACCTATAGTTTGTTGATAAACAGCATGTACTTTATCTTATTCGTCAGGTGCCTCTCTCTACCTATCTGTTGTCAGGTTTTCCCTGTCTCCGTATATAGGAATGTAATACTAGTTACCACATAGCTTTATATAAAGGAGTGAAATACCTTGGTGAGCCTTAGCTGATGTTGATTGTGAAACGTCAAATTGGATGGATTGCTCGCTGATGGCCTTTTTACTAGCTTTTCCACTCCGAATTGCTTGTCCAATACTTTTCACGAAGGAAGTCCGCTTTTTACTTGGCTTCTCTTCCTCTTCCACCGTTGTACTTTTCTTGGTACTGTCACCAGGGATTTTTGAGCTCTTTGATTGACTTGGCATGGGTAGTTTCTCATTCATTTCCAATCCTTGGAAAGCCTCTCCTACGGGTAGCTTTCCTTTAGCTTTCCTAATGAAGCTGAAGGCTGACTTGCGTCCACTGCTTTCAGCCTTCTCCTTGCTAGCCATCTTTGTGGCTATTGTCATTGCCTTGTCCTTATTCCTTTTGGAGGAGCTTGAGCTCGTCATTATTTTCTCTTCAACAGCAAGCATATCGTCTGTAGATGCTGACAGAGAATCTCGATGAACACTGCTTTCATCATGAGCACTGGGGATTAGTTCCGAGTCTGTTATGACCAAAGTAGATGCAGACTTGGATCTATGGCTATGGCTGCTTCCTCCACTACCTACACAGCTACCGCTTCCCCCCGTATGAAGAGAAAGTGTGGAGGCAAATCTCTTCCGGGCTTTTCCCAACTTTGACTTTTTAATAACGGTTGGAGTATTTGGTGTGGAAGTATTGGTCTTTGACAATCCATCGTTGTCATCGTATGATCCGGAACGCTGATGATCTTGTTTCCCTTCAGCTTTAACATTCTCTCTGTCACTGTCGTCAGTTTTCAAACCAGTTTTTCCCGATAGACTTATTTTACTCGGAGATGGCAAGAGGCTTCTAGCCGCTTTGAATGAGTCTCGCAGAGCCTTTTTGGCTGATCCGAAAGGGGATGAACTACTTTTCAATTTCGACTTGTTTGTAGAAGCCCCTGCTTCACCGGAATCCTGGAGGTTTAAAGTTAGAGGGGGCAAACTTCCTTTGTTGGCAACTTCTGTAGCGCAGGAGGCAGCTGTCAGTTCCTCACAAATTCTGTGTCTCCTCGGAGGTCTAGGTAGGGACTGGGTTTTATCCATGAATGAGTCCAGGCCCGGTCTTGTCCCTTTTAGTAAGCGAAGAGAACTTGCTGTATTTTTTATTCGACTTTTCAAGCCAGTACGATTGCTATCGGTAGAGGATGAGCCGCAGCTTTCATGACGCTTCCGGTCATTCATTTCATTATTTTCGCCGGAAGCAGCCAAGCCAGTTGAGGTATTCGTTAATATAGAACTCCCTTCTCCAGAATCCTCACTCGGCGACTTTTCTGGTGGAATCCCATGTTCGTAGGTATTCAATGGGCTGTTTGCTCTCTCCATGTCATTTGTTGAAAATGACAATGAGCGAGATTTATGTAGGGGGGAACGAAACTTGCGACCAAAAAATGACCTTTCTCTTGGTGATGACGAACGAAATAGGGGTGAAGGTGGTGTGGATGAAAAATGATGCTCTTTCACTGTCGGGCTGGGTAATCCGGTGTAGTAAAGTAAAGTTGCCCCCCAGAATAACGTCGAGTCAAAATTTAATTGTGAATTGGAACTCGACAATCTGTTGTTTCGTTTGAACTTGCCATGTCTAGGGCTACCTTCATCGCCACTGCTTTTTCCACGACCACTGTCTTTGCTACTGTGACTTGCTGTGTCTTCCTCACATTCCTCTTGTAGGGAGTCAACTCTAACTGATGAGCAATTTCTGGAGCTATGACCATCATTACTACAATTACGAGCTTGCTGAATGGCATTAGTATCACCTTTTGTTTCCTTTGTATTGTTTACCTCCAACTTCTCGGTTTGAGGAAGTGACAATATTTGTTGTGAAACTGATGCTTGTTTCTTTGCGGTGGAGTCGTCACTGTTCGGAGGTGATATTGTATCCATGATTGTTGGAGTGGTGGGCTCACTAGCCTGCAAATTTTGCATGTTTGGGGCAGAAATGAAAACCTTTGAATGAGGGGTGACAGATCGGATTATGCAGGGGACAATATTGGATTACAGGTGCACAAGCACATAGACTAAACTCGTCGACAACAACAACAACGCAACGATGGAATGTGGAAACCGAGCTAGCCCTTGTTGTGTTGTGGCGTGTCATGCATCAGATTTTCTGGCGTTCCGTCGAATTATATTAATTCCAATGAATGTGTACATGCAACAACTTTAACTTCACAGGCTGATATTGTTTCACTTGTCGAGCTAATATGACGCTCATCATCATCGTCAGATAATTACTCGATACATTGGGGTGACATGCAACCAGTCTTATAAACAAACGCAAACTAACGACGAAGTAATGATATCCTGGTAGCAAACTTTGTGATAGAAACTTGATATGTTTTACTTATTCCTTCACGAATATTGAATTACTATATTCTGACTGAATTGACATGAAATGAACAGGTACGCGGTACACGTGCATACAGGTAGGGAGGTCTAATATAGGGCTATTACTAATATTAAAGCGCCGGGTACTATCTGCAACTACAATTAGAATCAATTCTTGCTGTAATAGATCAAATAGATCGGAAAGATGTTCAAGTATATGTAGCTTTCAACACGCACGATGCAGTCGAAACAAAATAATTATTGTAGGAGAACTGACGGCATCCAATTCCAGCCTGTTTCTTTCGTCTAGACTGGAGTACAGAATTGCAAATAATGGACAAGGTGTAACCTAACCTTGAAATGGGATTATACAATACCAAATAAAACGTAATGGCTGGATGGGAATAAAAAAAGCTCCATTAGTTTCTTCGCTTATATAATTCTTATGACCTAACTGATTTTTAGTAGCCATTTGCCAATTATCTCGTGAGTAATGCTGGACATGACTACAGTACAGCTTAAACCCTGCACTTTGCTCTGTAGTTTCGTAAGGAATATGTCAGAATTTTTTAAATTAAAAAAGTGGTCGAGTGATTACATAGATTTCTTCCACTTTCCTACTCTTGTTGTCAATTGTTGCGGTTTTCTATTCTTATTAATATGCAACCACTTTATGCATCGCAACATGTATAACTACTTGATCGCACTAAACAAGTTTCTTTGTTGTTTGATGTGCATTTGTCTTATCAAATTCAGTTTCCTTTTTGAAGGCACTAGCTTTAGATTTCTAGCTACCACAGTTGTATGTTTAAAATTAATTGCATTATCCCTGTTCATTATTATGTAACTTTTCGTATTCGTCACTAGACGCATATGCTTCATGTCTTTCTTATTTTGACGGTTAAAAAGTTACTCCCATAAAGTTAATCGCATCCTTTGCAGTGCAGCATTTTTTATATCCATGTGCGATAGCTACCAAACCAACCTATTTGCATTTCATTGTGCAAAAGCTAACAATATGTCTTTCCCATCCACTTTCCAAATACTCGTCGTGTTTTGTAAAAATTTGAAGCACAGAAAAACCCTGTAATAAGACAAAATAAAATTGTCTAGAATCAAATTCAAAACAACATGGAATTTTATGGACATACAAGGTTGGGATGACTAACTTGAAAAAACTTAAATACCTAATGCAGTTCTAATAGTTTCCTATGATGGGGATGTTTATTAAATGATGAGTTATTAATTCTATACAAACATGTTTTTAACAAACAGGCACATTTTACAGTTATGCAGCTAAACATATTCGGATGGTACATAATTGTACTCAAATGTACATTTATGTACAGGAAACAAGATTGGATAAAGGAAGCATATACACGCCTCAGGCACATAATCTTCGGAATATTCTTTGGTATAATAAATCTCTGGTAAAATTGAGAGGAACGCAGCTGTGCTGCGTCCTCTCAATTTCCATATATGTGTCAGCTTAT
>JAQGAH010001448.1:0-14247 GCA_034696885.1 Lepidocyrtus paradoxus
TTTGTAATGGTGGTGATGATGATGACGATTATGTAAAAATGTCCTATATTTTCGTTGAAAAAATATGGTCACCCTAGCAAAGATGGAGATGATCTGGTGTGAAATGTCTTCAATCTATTTCATTTAAGGGGAAACGGCAGTCATCTGAAATTTGAATGCAGCTGTCATCCGACCAGTGCCATATTGACTTTTGTATAGATAGCTATTCCTCCTATTATGATTATAATTCGATAATTACGCAGTAGCCATATTTCATCAGAGCAAGAAAGCAAAGAAATTCCCGAGTTTGAATCTTATATTCTGCTAATTCCACTCTGGTGGACTTTGAAGGAGGAACGTACAATGATCCTCTGCCAATATATCGACCTGTCCCTTGCAACACAAGCTGACTGTTGTGAGTGCAGATTCATTCAGCGATTTTCTTGAGAACTTCTCTCTCATATTTCGTGAATAACTACAAAAGAAAGTGAATCTTTCATTTGGAGCCCTGCTTCTCCTGCAACTGAAATATACAAAGGTTCTCAGTCTCACTCAAGAGATTTTTGGCTTCCCATAGCTCTCCTAGTTTGGAGTGTCTGGTGTGATGGAGAATACAAGAGAGAAGATTTCTTCTTTCGGCTTCCTATCCAAGTAACACTCTCTACTATGGTGAAATATGAATATAGAAGACACAATCAGCCTTAATAATATACATATTCCTCTGCATTTTGCATTTATATGAACTGTTATGCATAGAAGAGGACTTTTGGGATGAAATGAAGGGATGAGACCTCTCTGATAGCGTAACCTTTCCTAATTCCCTTATTCTTTAGAATTGTAATTCCGATGGTGTCGGAATTCAAAGATTTGAAGTAAAGTTTTTAAAAATTAAACTGGTCCTTTATATAAATAGTTGCATGCCTTAAATTACTTACATATCTAAAAAGATGCTACAACGAAACAAAAAAAATAGTTATAATAATGCACACGCGTGCAATAAAGTTTACTTAGTGTACGAATGCAAGCTCCAGCAAGAAAGTTAGAAGTGGTTGCACCATCGGGCCTATGGTCTAGTCACAAGTAGGCTCAGTACGTGCCCTCATTCTCCATCAACCACGTGACCACATCAATCTCATCTTGGGTAAAAGGAATGAGTAGTTTAGTTGCTCCCCAAGCAAATCATGAGGAATTGCAGGTGTATTTGTAAATGAAATGTTTTGGTGTTGGAAAGGGACGATTCGGTTGGTTAGTTAAATAATATAGCACGCTTATAGTCTTTCCCTAGCCCTTTCCGTGATACTGATGGTAGGATCTAAGACATCCCGTGTGAGAGCTGGAGTGGTGGTGATGGTGTGGTACTCTTTTACGTCTACTTAGGAAATGCTTGAAGGATTTCAAGGAGCCAAGGCTCCAGCCGTGGAAGGAAGAAGAATAAGAAAAACTCCTTTCCCACCAATAGCTTCTGGAATTTATTTGGAAAGGGGCTTAAACCACTGATGGATTATAACTTTGAAGCTTTCAGATAATGACCATATTTTCTCACTTTCCAACATCAGTTTTGAAAAGGCCAAGTGTAATGAGATGCATGATTCTGGGAAAGCTAGGGACGGAGCCTTTGTAGTAGAACTATTAAAACCACAAGCATCCAACAAGAATAAAGCCTTCTTTCCCCTTTATATACTTATTTTTGCAAGAGTGACTAGCCAGCCCCCTTCCAGATATCTCTTGTGTAGCCTTATATCAGTTTCAAGAGCTTGTGCTTGATTTCTCATCCGTAATGAGATGATTATGCTCTCAGGCATACCTTTCTTGTCTTGTCTTTTTCTTTCACTTCTCCTAATCATCCCAGCCCAGTAGATGTGGAGCGAGGATATTACTATATTAAATAATTGAATCATTTCACTGAGGGAAGCCAAGCAAGAGTACCCTTCCTTCTCCACATTATGTATGCTCTCATTCCAAACTTATAATCACGTTTTTGTTCAATGTATTTACATACCTATAAGGAACCGCTGTGGTCTCAAGATGTTTGACTGGCAGTCGAGACCATATCAAATACTATTGAATTCGCATAATTGTGAGCATTGGATGAGCTAACGCCAAGATAAAATATGACCATGTGTGGCTTCTGTCATGCGCAATATGGTGAGGGGGTAGTTGAAACGCAAAATTACTAATGGCTTCAATTAGATTAGCAATATTCCAATCCAGTAACAACCATGTAACCGTATTTTGTACTTTAATTTGGAAACTGCCAAACCTAAATTTGCTCCCTTACTCATTGTCAAAGTTGGTTTGATGTATCTAAACAAAAGAAATCCGATTTGCTTGGGAATTGATGGTTGATGGTTTATTATCTGAAGGATGAAGGAGTGCGCAAGTAGTAACTTTTTTGTTTCATTGTGTGTGCTGAAGGAGACAGTAAGAGGGCATTTTGTCGGGTGTCTAAATGAGTCAGCCGCACTCTGAATAGAGATACTGCATTATACCTGTCACCTGTAGGGGAAAAAGAGAAACCCGAAAAAGCAAATAAGATCTTTAACTTTAGATTACCGATACAATGAGTAACCGACATACACTTATCAAAAATAATATTTCAAACAAAAGGGTAAATGAAGTTGTGAGGAAACACACTGTACACTGAGTAGTTCACTAATCACTTTTCACTAGTATATGTTGAGTTAATTAAATTTTTACGGAGCTCGAAAGAACCCTGCACTTTCACTTTCCTGTTCGTCTTCAAACATATGTCTATATAGTAGGTATTTACTTATGTATTGAAAATTTAAGTACTTAGGCAATAAACATTTTAAATACGTATGCAAAATAGTTTAGTTTGCATTTGCATAAATTACCTTGGGAAATCTTTTAACAATTTGCTTAAAATACAACTAATATTAAACGATGCATTCAGCCAGGATTGCAATGAACAAGATTCTTATGCTTTGGTACAAAATTGTGTTTTGAATGACTTTCTCAAGCAATCTTAAAATTTTTAGTATGTGCAAAACAATGTTGTAGAATAGCTGGCCATGTTACCTAGGATAAAAAATAATTTGTCAATGAAAAATGAGAATAGCGCTGTTCAGTTTTTTTCTGCATAGATTCCTTGTAAAGATCCCATTGTATACTGTGGACAAATAACGGTGTTATCGTTTTCACATTAATATGTTCAACAATTCGTATCTTCAAAGGAAGTAGGTCAGGTCAGGGGGAGAAAGAATTCACATAGGTAACCATATGCAAACTGGTTGGGTAGAAAAGCTTTTCAGCCACTTTTCCTCCTCCGGTCACAATATTCCAGGCGGTTTGTCATGTCTTACGGCGGGTTTATGTTCTTTCTTTAATACTTGTGTTGTTAGTCAAAAGGGAGCGAGATAGGTTTCAAGCGCACACACAACTTTCTCCATCCCATGGCTCCCGTTATTCTGTTTTCCAAGGTTTCCTAAAACGCTCCCATATCTTTCTCTCATCACAAACTAAGAAATAATAAGCGAGAAGCTGAGACGTGCACCATATAGCGTCTAAGTGAGACGAAGTGGCCCAGCAGAGACTGAGCGAAATATGTAAAAGAGGACAGTCCTGTATTGGGGAGTGAAGTTGGGTTAAACAACGTACTAAACAACTTCAGCCAGATCCACAAGAAGAATAGGACATGTTCGCCAAGTTATAATGGAACTTGAGGAGGAGTAAGGAATATGATACCAAAGTTAAAATGGCGAGATAAAGACACGGATAGCGGATGCTCCTTGTATCCCCAAATAAAATACGGGACAAACTTTAAGAAAACTAATGATTTTTTTTCTTCTCCAACTTACTCCATGCGCTACTTGCGCTTAGGTCCCTGCAGTTTTCAACATGCGAGGGAAAGTTTCTGCAGGGAGGTATTAAAGTAAGCCACCGATTTAAATAATAGATTTCTATGACAAACGACAATTGGTGCCTATTTGTATAAAACTAGCTCGCCCCGACAGGAAAACCTACAATAACTCCTGATCACCAGCGAGATAGCAGTAGGAACGGAATTATTGCAAACATAGGGAGAAAATGTTGCAAACGCTGAAATATACTTTCTACTCTGGCGTTTCATACGGTAGTTGTTATATTTGTGTTCTAATTTTTCAAAAATCGGATCCCGACCATTGACCCACTTTGGCTGAGCTGATACGTCCCGTTTTCAAACTGACTCGTGGGTTGTGCTTCTATCTATAATACGTAATCGAAAATAAAAATCATGGTGGTCCATGAGTTATTACATAGACAGACACTAGACAGACGGTCTGAACGTCCGCAGGAACTTGCTTGTCCTGAGTTGATAAATGAGAAAATTTTCCTCATGCATTTATTTAAAATGGGATGAGAGAGGGAGAGTATAGTGTATTATAATGGATTTAGATATTTGCATCGCCAGCGAAACATGATACTTCTCATAAAGATATGACCTTCTTTGTAGTAAAACAGGCAATTGATAAATGGGCTGTTTAATTTTATCCCTTGGAAAATTCTATCAGAGGAGCGTTATTGGTTGGAGTGGTTGCTCTTCTCCGGAGAAAATTCCTGAGCTCAACGCCAAGCGCCACAGCATCTTGAAGGTAGGAAACTAATAATGCATGGAATGAAAATTTGCTAAGGTATTCTTACACCAAGATGACTGCCATTTCCTAAAAGGCTGTTGGGAAAATGATGGCGTAACGTAAAGCAAAATTATTGCGCTCTTTATGGGCATGACGAGTGGCTGAATGAGTGGAGGGATGCAGCGCCAGTCTATGGTAAACAGTGATCGGGGCAAGTGAGCCGGAATGTATTTTTTTAGTAAAGAATATGATTATACCTAGGAGGCGTATAAAATTGCAATATAAATTGTATGACACATTTCGCGATCCCAAAAAAGGATGCATTGGCACCTAAGAAAACTTTCCCTTTTCCTCACATGCTATCATCGGAGAGAAAAGGATTCCCGTCTGAATTGCTCGCCGCAACTCATTCTTCATTCATATTTAGACTTATTGATGCCTCAAGGTAATACAATGTCTACTGCAAAGTTCCTTTTTTGGGGATGAGGAAATTTCCTGTCTATCCCCTCAAATGTGAGATTGTGAATGTTTTCTTTGCTAAGTTTAGTATCACTATAGCCACCTAAGTCTAGTTGATACTGAACTGTGAGATCTTTGCGTTTGCTTTATTGTTTCCATTGTAGATTAGGAGTCATAACAGTACACAAATAATTTCAATTGAGATTTTTTTTTCTTTCGAAGGCATATCCTAATTACTCACGTTTTTAGTTACTCAAGTGCTAGTATATTCATCAGATTTTGGATAAACATTTCAATTTGCTATACGGCTTTATCAGGGTGTTATGGGCTCATTAGAAGTTATAATTAAACTTTTCACAAAAAACCGTTAGCTTATAGTGAGGCTTGGGTCGAACGACCCAGTGTTATCAGTATAGTGTAGTGAAAAAAATATGGGAAGGAAAAGGTTAGATGGCTCAACAATCTTAGCCCTTTCAACGAAAAATAGGTCTCACATATTCAACTTCACGTACTCGCCCAATCTCACTTTTTCATCACAAGCAAAATGCAATTAATGGAAAAGTTTATAATTTATTCCATAACTTTTTCTTTCATGTATGCAGATTTTACAAGAGATGTCCTTGTCTTTGTCTCCAGTGTTTCTGGAACTATACATCTCTGTAAATATACTGGGACATGAAAAGGCTTAAAAAGATAACGGGCTACATATCTGCACATGCATAAGTTTAACATCGTCATCTATAAAGTAGGAGGGGTGGACATGGAAAATACTTCATTTTTCATAGTGTTCCCTTTCCAGAATTTGAGATGGTTGAAGTTGTCAAAGGAAATACATTTTACAGACGTTGGTATGTTGGTCTTTAAATCCAATATGTGTAGGGAGGGAAGACCGCCTATTTCACTTTCTTTTCAGTTGCTTTCATTTACAAGGTGATTATCACAGAGATGATTTTCGTCCTTCTTTAAATAACTTGGTTTCAAAGGCTCGTCCTTCTTGATGTGTTTACGTGCGCTAATCGCTACAAGTTTTATAACTATGCTGACGAAAGACCCTGATGTTGGGGAAGTTAGGGAAAATTTTTGCCAAGGACAATTTTTTCCAGAACACTTTGAACTATGTATTTCAGAATGTTATACCTTGTTGAACACAAATGAACGAAGTTACAACACATGTGCATTTTTAGAATTGAGATGAGAAATCTCTTCTTTACAGTTGTTGACTACGTTATTAGAAAAGTAGTCACCGTAATTGAGAGGACTCTATTGCTGAGTCAAATAGGGAGACGATATTTCTGCAAGATCTTGCTCTTTCATCGTGGGATTCTGAGAAGTCGAAAATTGGAAACTTGAGCACTTTTTTCCTCTCATTTGTACTTATTTCTAGCATATATTACACTGAAATGTAACTTTAGTTATCTATATCATTGGGATGGATGTCATGGATTGCTATGAAAAAAAATCCCAATGTGAAATTGGACAAGCTCATTTAACGGAAGATTGCTTACTTATTAGGTCCACTTACTTCATTGACGTTATAAACCCATTATTATGCGATTGATACTGATGAAAGGATATTTCATGAAAAATGTCTAAATAATTTGAAAAATTATCATTACTAACCTTTGTATACTTCAGATTCGCTTTCAGATCTGCATATGATATATGAAACTAAATATTAACTAAAATGTTACTAATGATAATGGTAACTTTTCATGAAATACGTATCCGCTCACTATTTTGCTTATAACAAAATTCTTTATTGGTATAAGATGTGGTTCTAGCCATTTAAAAAACACGGGATTGGCACAGCTCTCCCAAAATAGAAAAATTCGATAAGAAAATGTTCCAATGAACGTAATAACCCGTGCAAGTCTATTACATGTGTTATGAGCCGTATGTATCCTACTATCTGTCATTTTTGCTAGCATGAATTTCCGTTTGAATTCATATACTAATTCAAATTTCATAAGAGGCTTTGACATGACATTTCATCTGAAATGTCATTCTCATCCCAGTAGACTGTCAGCGGTTCTCATTGTAAGTTCAATCATCCATATTAGCTTTTTTCCTTCTACTGACAGGTATGGCTGTCGTGCTTTTCGGGCTCGCACAACATCTCGATTCGCAACTGGAGACTTACTATTATCAGGCTCGAAGGCCAACCTTCCCTATTGAGCTGTTCACATGGGTATAGCAATACTGCAAGTAGCCCTATTATACAGCGCTCGCTGATTTGTCGTATTTGGTGAACATACAACAGATTAGAAAGTAGGTCAGGTATTGAATCAAACTCTAATGAAAATTGGGAAAAAATATCCCCTACTGTAGATAATATGATTACACATCCCTAGAAAAGTACATGAAAGGCTATATGAATTGTATGACCCATTTCACGACTCCAAAAGATATGCACATTATTTGTAACCTAAGAAAACTCCCCCTTTATTTTTGCACGCTATCATCAGACATAATCAACTATTTTTCTGTAACTATAATCCCATGTACAAATTAGCTGGTAACGAGTAATATAATATTTGCAATGATGGGTTTTAGCTGAAATACCGCGAAAATTTTTTGTGAAACGTATCTAGCTTTGGTTGAATCAGATGTGTTGCGCAATACAAAAAGGACACGTGGGACGGGAAATATGGGTTCTCAGTATGCTTTAGAGCATTTATCACATCAATTTAGCATTGTGCATTAGCATCGCCCGTCGCCCAATGTCTGTATGCCGTATTGAATAACTGGTTCGTGGGTATTCCTTTACAGAATTATGTTTGAAAAAGATGTTTTCTCAAAATTGGCGCACACGGTGATGAGCTCTGAAAAAGATGAAAAAAAATTGCTGGGAATGAGGAGCGAAGAAAGCCGCATGGTTTCTCTATCCTTAATATCATATTTGTAGATATGAGATTGAATAAGTAGTTGTCAACGGAAGTCTTTCCCTGAAGCTGAGCATATTGTTGGGATGATGATGATCATTCCATACGTGATGTGATGAATGATGATAACGATAAGAGACAGGATTCTCCCAATCTGATATCCATCTTGTTGGAACAGGTTGCTTTCATTTGCTGTCACTCAAAATTATTCAATCTCATTTGGGTTTTCCGCCTATTCTGCCTCTCTGGATATTTCATTAGAATTTTTTTCTTATCAACTTTCAAGCCTAAACTTTTCAATGGCTGGAGTTGCTTTATTCCTAGCTGTGCTGATGTCTCTTGTCGCCTTTTATTTATGTAATTCTGATAGTTAATCTCGCTCCATTCATATATATTTCAAATTTCCAGTTATGTAACCGTGTCTCCATACAATTTACAATGACCAAGCTGCAACTTAAATATATTTTGTTTCTCTCCTTTAACATGTCAATATTCCTTTGAATCATATCATTGCATAACATTTCCCATTCACAAATTAAATCCTTGTGATGTTTTCATTCGTTAGCTGGAATTTATCGGAAAATTAAGATAATTACATAATTACTCCAAAAGACCTCCTACTTTGTGCTTTAAAATCCCTTTCTAGCTTTCATTCATTTCTACTGATGAAAGTAGGGACTCTTTTAAAGACCATATTTCAACTGAAAAACACTCATGGCAAGAGTTATGCTCGAAATGGGGGCGGAACTGTAGTCATTTTGTGCTAAAACCCTGAAATATTCCTGGAACGTGGTATTTTCCTTCACACATTTGTTGGTTTGCTGAGCACCTACATGGTTTTTTTTTCAAAATTGCAGTATTCCTATTTTCCCTACTACATTTGACTACTCTCGCAGTGAGATTTTTTTTCTCCTGGAGGAATGTCGTACCTAACGCTACTGTAGCTTCGTAAGAGCAGAGAGGAATACGATGTTGTCGATCTCATCTCTCCTTTCGTTTCCCTCTTAGCCGAAAATGATTTATATTCAATGTGTCTTGAGCATTACTTTACCTTCATCTTTTTTATTTTTATTATTCAACGAATCTCTACTAAAGCTTACCATTCATAGTAAATATTTATGTAGGATGCTTAAGCCGAACCTTGACAGCATAAAAAAGCAAATTCAAGACCTGCCATCCTATCCCTTTTCATATCTTCGCTGGAAATTCTGTTGAAGACAAAAAAAAACTCTTTTTTCTCATTTCCTATTACCAACAAACGACTAATATAGAGCTGGCAGGAGCAGTAATAATACAAGTTGGCGGTAGCTAAGGTTTTTTTGCCCACGTCACAGGCGTATTTAATATTCCATCAAGTAGGTATATCCCTGGCGCATGCACATCATATGTGCTGAGCCAGCTCGTAAAACCATTCCATATCAAAATTCCATGAAATTGACTGGAGCAACATATTGTGCCAAATAGAATAAAAAACACTTCAGATAATCAGTCGTGGCCACCAAACCATAATAATTTTTGCAGATTTCCCCAATAAAGTTAAAATACTTGCAGGGGAGTAGAGTTCAGACTAGTGCAGAGTTAAGCAATTCAAATTACAAGTTAACAAAAGAAACTCAGGAAGATATCAAAAGCCTATAATAGCTAATGCTTACGAGCTCGTATATAGTGCCCAGGCAATGTAGGATTCAAAAATGTATATTTTATTACCTACATCCTTATATCCCAAAAACCACCTAAAATGACGTATGGCATGAGGCACATGGAGGAGATAACCGTTCGATTTTTTTTTATCGCCGTTCTAGGCATTTCACATGTCTTAACTATAAAAAATATTGATTTGCTCTCCCAACTATACCGGATTTGATAGCGGAGAAGAAACATTCCTCTTCTCGCTGATTTTACAGAAAAAAAATTCATCATCCCTTCCATTTTTAAAGGGGAGCGGAAGGAAACTAGAAATAGTTTTTGGAATGTTTCAGGTGCGCCTTCTTTGGAAGGAACAGCACCATTCCTTACCTCCATAGATAACGAGTTATTGCCAGCGACGGTTATTATTGCTGGTGGCACATATATGAAAAAAAATCATTTATCTATGTGCATAAGCCCCATTTTCTCCAACCAGTTGTAAAGACTTTTCTCAGTCAACTTGTGCAATCTTCATGGGAAAAAGATTGAACGCGAAACACAAAAAAGAAGCCCAAACACACACATACTTTTAATCTTCCTTCACCTCCTTTCTTTTGCCTTCAGTTTTTATTTTACATTTTTGCAGAGTCCAAAACCCCCTCATAGTTTTCCCGTTTCAAAACATACGTAAGGTACAGGTATAGGCTAATCATCATACAAGTCAAAAATGAAAACTGGTTGTTTTCCCTGTTTATTTTGCTCTAACGAGGGATAACTCAGTTTCTGACAAATCAATTTAGCAAACAGATAAAAAAAACAGACAATTGCTTACAAAGCGAACTTGAAGCTTTTGAATGCCAAGCAAAAGCTTGTGCAAATTCTGTTAATATACTTCACATCCCGTCTCCAGTATAGCTCAGCTCAATTTATTTTGTTTCGCCATTCATGAAAAGAGGTGTGTGGTGGTCCATCAGTAAAATTGGTAGTGAGAAAGCTAGACATCGTGGGGAATATGAAATGGCAGGATATACAGAGCCTGAATAGTGTGCATGTATAACTTATAAACTCCCGCTATGCCATTCACTCCCAAGTGTTCCATTTGGTAATTCATGGTTGCCAATATGGGTTTTTAAACAGATTTACCATTTGCCATGGCATACCGCATATAAAGCATTATTACTGTTATAGAAATTTTTTTGTCATATTATGACTACTGCTGACGATCCCACATTTCCAGGGAATATATATATATATATGTAATGTAGCTCAGAGTGAAATTTCATGGAATAAGAACCGACATGATTTATTCCCTTGTGTGGTAAATGAATTACTATTCTTATGAGTCTCTCATATCTTTGCATTAGCTCAGGAGAGAAAGCAGAGAAAGAAAAACTTTGAATAAATGAATTAATGATCGAGAGAGGGAATGGGAAGCCCCATAGTTCAGATTCTTTACAGCGATTCCCGACCACTGCCACAGGTAGAAGTAATTTCCCTTTGTTTCTCAATGAGCCAAATGCTCACCTGAAAGGCACGTAGGATGCCTATAGACTTGGATTGCATTTTTAAAGTTTCGATGATTCATACACGGTTTTCCTTAATTGGACTCATGCTGTCCTCTTTTCTCCCTGTCTCCTTTAATCTTTTCCCTCTTTTATAGACCGACCGACCCCATCACGTGCCTGGCTTTTGTATGTGGGAAACCGAATGTAAAAATATTATAGGAAATCCTCTCGCCTTTTTCTTCCTATATTTACTTCGCACAAACAGCGCCAAGTTGTTAACTAGCAATTTGGATGAACACAAATGTACCGCTGACTATGTGAGTATTACTTTGGTGACTTTTCTTTTAGACAAGTGCATTTTCTTGACTCGACTTTTCATTTTTATCTTCAACTTCTGGGCCCGCTGTCAGGGGGGACGCCTTTGAGTAATATTAATGACTTACAAAAAGAAGCCTAAGGAGAAGGGAGCGCTAACTCCACTCAAGATTAATTATTGTTTGCCACAGGACTAAATTAAGGTGACGATAAAAATTTACGGTAGGATTCTACCATTTGGGGTGATAATGACACCTCACAAGACTGGAAGGTCGTAAAGACAGCACTCGATTCAGATGCAGCATATCTATGCATATGCTTATAACGACAACATTCACCAAAACTATGGTGATTCTGACGCAAAATTAAAATAGCAGCAAATTTAATTTATAACAAAGTTTCCAAACTTGTATAACGGTTAAAACAAAGAGTACAAGCATTCTATGCATACACATTTATGCTGTTGCATAATTTTTGCAAAAGTAACCACGCTTATGTCCAGTTGAACTCAACTGTATACCTATCTGAGCATCTGTATACCGCCACCTTAATTTGGAGAGTGTTGCTACCTGAATGGAATGCTGTCTTGCACCCAAATTAGTAAAATCCTACCAAATTTCCTTCCAGAGAAATCCTATACTCTAGCATATTTCTTTTATCTATGCTTACGATCATTGGAAATGCAGACTGCTTCATTTAAGTCTATACGTGGTGGTGGTGATGGGGCTGCCAATATCTTTCATAATATATTGGAGAAAGTATAGAAACAATCTTTTATACAAACTGCTACGCATATAGCCTGAATATGAAGAAAGTCTCAAGAGGTAATGTATAGCAGAGTATAATATCACAGAGCCACTCCAGTCATCTCCATAAGTTCCAATATTTCAGGAAAGCGACTCAAATCAAGATGGAATCCATGGAAAACACAAAGAGCAAATGAAAAAAGGAATGATTTCATGTGTAAAATTTAAAATGGAAAAGTACTCACACTTCATTTCTACTTGCGTGCGTCTCACCGTAAATTTTCTCCCTATAACTGCTGCTCACTTAACTCCTCACTTTTTAGGTAAGGCGAAGGAAAGAGTGTCACTAGAATGAGAGGAATGAATGGAAGATGTCAACACGGAAAGCGATATCGGTGCATCGGTAAAATTATCCATTATATATCAACCCAGCTATAGAAGCACTTTCTGAATAGATTCCCTGTACACTCCAGCAATGCCATTCCTGCTGTATCCTAAGTTTCCTCTTATTTGCAGAACTGACTCAAGGAAAAAGTACGAGCGAGTTATATTTTTTGTGTATTTCCGGATTGCAAGACATAGCTTTATTACACAATCAGTGTGCAACGAACTGGTTGTTTGTGAAGGAACGGATTTCCTGGAATTGAGATTTGTGAAGCTCTCCAGATTGTGTGAAAGAAGTGCGGATCTTCGAATTTCATTCAATATTCGTTATTCGTCATAAAAACGATGAGGGTTTACGTTTGTCGTTTGTGAATTTATTCCGTTTTCTGCTCGTATCAAAAAGTAGAAAAAGGAGAAATAAAATGTGGGTAGGTGATGACGATGACGAGCATTTCTTTCTCCTCCTTCTCGGAACAGTTTTCATGAAACAATGTGCGTCTATAATGTAGGGTGTAGGGATTCGGGATTTCTTCAGAGAAAGTTCAGACATAGGTATGTATCTCCAGATATGCAAAGTTTCATTCATATGCTTTGAATGCATATGACATAACTTATAAGGCATGTATTTTAAGATAAAAGGAAAATCAGAGATATTCTGTGTCATGGTACGGTTCAAAAATATCAAATATCTTTGATTGAATACATTCCGCAGCATATATGTTTGTTTGCGAATTGTGACTATGACTGATCCCAACAGATTTTAGCCTGCTTTCTTCAGTCTGCTTAAGCCTAGTCAGCTCTATGTAATTATGGAAGTAAATAAATAGCTACATAATCACTTAACAAGCAGTTAGTTACCAAAATCAGTATTATTCCCTATAATTAAATTAACTGTAATATTATTTACTAATTCATTGAAATGCTAGGAAAAACAGCAAATTTAATTTACCAGGCAAGAAAGTACTCTAAATCCTACTATTATTCTCTGGATATTCATTCAGAATGAAATTAGAGTGGAAAGAGTTCCATTAAAAGGTACAGCCCTGTAAAATTGTATATTTTTTTTTTCATTTTCACTAATTGAAATTATAAAATATTAGGCACATACCCATGTAATTCATTTAGCATACTGCAGTCTGCAGCCTTCCTATAATGGAAATGAAATGCTATTCCCATTCCACCAACTTCCGTTAATAGCATTAGAAAAATTAAACGGCGTTAATTAATGAATACCCTTATTACCGTGAAATGCATTCAGGCTAACCTCTCAGACTCTTGAAAACAGCGTTAGCATGGCACACTCGAAAACAGGAAACCACCTGAACTACAAAACTGCTTACAAAGTAGGACAAAAGATTTTTCATGAATTGAAAAACTACAGTACTCCACATAAAATACCGCGTGATAAAAGCGCTTTCATTTCCTAGACGCCTACTACCTCCACACAGAGTTTCGTGAACAATGCGCACAGCTATGTACGATTTTCACGGTTTGTTTGCCAAGGAGAGAACTGAAGGGGGAGGTTGAAGTTTCACTGATAAAAAAAAATCTTTTTTCCCTGCTGTGGGCTTGTTATGCAATATATATACGTAGTTGGAGTGAACCAGGGAAAGTAAATGAAAAGGGAAACTCTTGATTTCATTTCACCTTGCCCATGTGTAACTGGCTTTTCCAACTAAGACAAACTACCCTTGAAACAAAACTACATCTTAAGGACCTCCTAAAGACATTTCTTTATGGATTTTAAAACATCCATCCGATATCCATTTTTTGTTCG
>JAQGAH010001449.1:0-14241 GCA_034696885.1 Lepidocyrtus paradoxus
CGACTTCACAGGGATTTGGACTTTGAAAGTTTTTTGACAATGTGCCGTTCTTACTTGTGCCGTTCTTACTGTGAAGCTGTTTGCGATGTCTGAATCGAATATCGAATCTTTAATTCGAATATTACGGTAAGGTTTCCCCAGGCATTGGTGTTTTGGGTCGGCGACGTATTCGAGAAAGTTTTGAAGTGGGACGGTATGTTGGGCTCCATCATCCCCGATGTACTTCATGTCCAAATACCCATTTTCCAAAACAAATATGAGACGGGTCGATTTTTGCCATATTAGCAATGACTCCTCGTACCACTGCTTGGAGACAAGTCTGCAGGTGGCCAACATGTCAGTAGGGCAGAGTTCGAAAAGATTGCGGAGGATCTGGAAATAATCATGAATTCAAGTTTGTTTAAAATACAAATTGAACAGTTAGTTTCACGATTCCTTTTGCTCGTATCAAAATGTATAATTTATAATTAATTTTACTTGACTTTAATAATCTTGTTTCATTTTCTTACCACTTCATTTTGCAGAGGATGTCTCTCTGCTAAAGTCAAAACACTGGAGCTTCCATGAGGTGCACGGGTCTCGGAGGAGTCGCAGCTTGCAATTGTGGCAACGACATCACCTCCTTCAGTCTTTAATATCTTACGGTTACTAATCCTGCTAGAACGCCTTAACATTTTGGCTTCTAAAATTTAAAGAGTTGCTACTTGTTGTTGCAAACTATCTATCAACTTTCCAGATCTTGCGCTGACACTGCTCGGTTCACGCTCACCAAACACGCACAGATGACAGAGTAGATTTGTCAGTATCAGTGACGACTGGCTCCAATTGGATTCTTTTGACTGTCAACGAACTGAAGCTATGTACTACTAAACCTAATGCTACTATTTTTTTTTTAATTATTAATGTTTGGTGAGTTAAAAAAACATTAAATTAGTTTGTAGCTTGCTTGAAGTGAAAAACATTAGTGTTGCTTGCCATCTTTTGTCTTTTAGAACAGAACATTTCGTACGGCACAAACTTATTAGAAGCTGTGAGCTTTTGTTTGTCTTTGCGAAGGAATGGTGCAGCCAAGATTACTACAAATCAACCAATGCCATAGAGAAGCTGATTTCATAATTCGACGTGGCGGGGAAAGCTGCTCCTCTGTCCTAATGCTACATATTCCCGTCGGTATAAAATTTGTCTACTGCATCTCCGACCATTGTTTTTCACTTCATTACGGACACGAATCGTCAGTGAGGTAATCATAATTAGCAACCAATTTTCGGTGAGGTTAGTTAAGATCGTAACAGTCATAGTTTGCACATTATTGACAGAACAAGAATTGAAAAGGTAAGTACACTTATTTAAAAAATCTATATTTTAAATAACATACGACAGGATAGTATATAGTATTAAGATATTGATAACGGAGTTCAGTCTGAAATTTCAAATATTTAAAAATCCCTTTCCATTTTCAAGTTAAGTCTTATTCAGTGGATGGTGGGTTACTTAAAAAACATATGTAAACTTTGTACTTTGAACTCTCCTCCATGACATCTTGACATCTGACCCCATATCAATAATTGAATAGACTCAATCAAGGGAAATGGAGCCGGTAAATGAGCAGGAGGACGGTAAAAGTCCCCATGTAACCACGGTAAAAGTCGCATTGAGCCTGTTGGATGGACCGGAAGTACTGCGGTGGCTCAGGTTAAAGGTGAGGCCAAGGCGGGGAAGGATGGAAATCTGTCACAATATGCACCTGGAGAGCAAAGTAGTTCCACTGGGGGAAAGGCAAAAACGAAAAAAGCCCTCTATTTTTAGCTTACCAGAAGAGGTGGGTAAAAAAAGTATTATTAGTATTAATGACATGTATTATTACTAAAAAATGTAGTAAAATATTAATATCTATTTAAAAATAATAAGTTAATAGTTCAAATTACTTCGAATCTTAAGGTTTGGGAGCTAATCCTCAAGAGGGTGACGGCAGACAAGGATTTGGAGAGTTGCTGTAGGGCTTCCACTTATCTGGACATGATTGTGACACCAACAAAGCCTGTCTGGCAGTTTAAAAAGGTTAGAACGTTTAAATCATAATCATGGATATACATATTTAACAGGCTGGTAACAAAGGATGACTCTGACTCATTACATAAAATAAATACTTATACAATGAAAGCACATTAATTTTTAATTCAGGTCGTGCCACTTGTGGACAGATTTCTCAGTGGAAGGGACATTTTCAACTGTCGTCTAGTTTGCAAACAGTGGAAGGAGGGTATCGACAATATGGCTCAAGAAGACTTAGATGAAATAGACGTGGGTGGCGGCGGCCTGTATCCCTTCGTTTCGGTTGAAACTATTGAAACCTTCCTGGAAAAATTCCGGGATCATCCTGGAAACCCATTTGTGGATAGGAGTGTCTTCTTTATCAACCAACAGGAGCCGGGTTTTGAGCAGGCGCTGATTGATTTAGTGGAACGGTTCGGAAAGCACATTTGGAAGCTTCATATACGGAATATCAACCTGTCCCCCCTCCAATTCTACATTAATCTTCAAGCAGTGCTTTTAAATTGCGTAAATCTTCGCCATTTCGTAATCGATGGTCAAATTGTTGATATGGGTGGCGTTGATGATGCTCAAATTCAGACGATGGGTCTCTTCATTCTAAATAACCCATTGCCGTTTGTGCCTTCCTTGGAGACGTTGTGGATCCGCCCAATGCCATGGACGGATTTGGATATGGATTTTCCTGATAACATCCATGATATGATGATTCTACCGTATGCCACCCAGCTCAAGAGCCTGAGCATGGTTATGAGCTCTTGGAAGGACTTTTATGCTCGAGGCCTAGTCCATTTAACGGACATCTTCTTGTTAGGCATTCCGTCTAATGACATCCTGGAAAGGCTGCTTTTGATAAAATCTCCAATCAAAACCATGAGGCTGACCTTTCGTGCACCAAGGATTGACCTACTTTTGCTCTTCCGTGTTATCGCTAATTTTCCGTTGAAGACTGTCATTCTAAATTTAAATGGAACTAATGATGGAACTGAAGTAGTGGAACCGACCGGGAATTTAATTTCAGATTTAAGCCAGATCAGAAATCCGGAACTCTATTTATTTCATATAATACAAGGTCCAAAGTTTTCTTACAACTTTTTGAGGTCATTTCCAGCGCTCCGAGAACTCAGAGTAGGACTAAATTTTCCATTGGAAACATACCTTGATGGAAATGAAGAATCAGAGGAAGATGTCCAGTTTTATAAAATGCTGAGGGAAGGGCAACTGTACAAATCCAACATTTGGAAGATGTTTCCTTCATTGGAACGTGTTCATATATATGATTTTAGTTTTAAGAATTTTCTTCCAAATAATCTATTTGAATACGTTGGAACTCGAAACGAATACCTGCGACAACGATATCAATTGTAAACTGCTTGGATTACTCGTATTTTGTGGCATTACTATTACTGACTATCCCAGTTGTGATAGTTGGAATGGATCATTGATCTGGAGAGTTTATGTTTTGTAAAAATTCTGAGGTTTACATTTAAATTTTCATGCCCAGCTACAACTATAATTCCCTGTTTCTTATACTTTTCCATGTTACTATCATCAGTTAATTATAAAATCTTAGAATATGTATAGATAGGCTATGAAAATTGATGTATTTACAATGCAAAGGTTCCCCATTGTTACTTTTATATCAAATGTAATTAATTCATATTCTCGATTAAAGTAAATACGTCTAATATGTAATAAAGATGAATTGTTCATGTTACCTGCAAATACACACGGCATGGAAGACTTTTGAATCTTTTTTAGGACGTGGGTTTTGGTTTTAAAGTATTCTACGTTGAAGTTTTGATGATTAAACTCCGCATCCTAATTAGAGAAATTCATTTTAAAAATTTCTGCTTTACACTGTGGAAAAATAATTTTAAAAACAATTAACTATTTACATCCCCATAAATTCTAAATATGAGGTACGTATTATATTATTAAGGTATACATGATATCTAGGCATCTGATTGCACACAAGTAAAAACTAGTTTTAAATCATAAGCAATTTAAAATTGACCCTGTTTTTAAGTTAGTAGTCCATCCATTCTTGCTTGTTCCAAAGTTTCAAAGTTCTCATAAAATAATCAAGTAGGTCCTGGTAAAGTTGCACCTTTCTACAGAGAGAACCACATTGCAAACTAAATTATTATTTAATCGCCACAATGCTTCATAATCTATTGTATTTACAAACAAACAACTTATTCATTGCATTCTGCATCTTGCATCTGGTCGATGCGTTGGTGTAACATTTTTACATATTTAAGAATACCTACGTTGACATGAAGCAGCAGGCGTGGATCATGATGAGGTTCTACCAGTCAAATAGTCAAAAGTTTCCCACCATAAAACAAGTAAACGAGTAATACTGTCCAACATGATGTTTTGCTATGAAGCACACACTTCCATTAAACTGAATTATGCTCGTCAATACAAATTGCAATGTTAATAAAAATAAATCGTACTTCCTCTCCTTAATTACAGTGGTTCCAATTCCAACCTAATCGTTAGTAAAAAATTAAAAATGTACTAAACATGAAGGAAAAGTACCTGCACTAGAAAGCCTGATGGAATTACTGCTTGAAGGAATACACATGGCTAACTAACTGTTTTTAACACTTTTTTTATTGAAATAGATACAAGAATGTCATATTTACAATTAAGAAGAATATCATTCATCTCATCATAGAAACGAAAATAATAGGTAGTGCGAACAAGTTTCAACAAAGATACATCTCGATAAGGAAAGTAAAATGTTCAGGTTTAAAAAAGTATTCATTTGTTTTCATTGATCCCATCAGATTATTTACAGAAAATCACAATGAAACTGCAAAATGTTTAAAGTAAAGAGAAAAGAGACTGACAAGTTAAGTTGAACTGGACCATAAAATATGGTATGTTCTTATGTTTTAGGAAACACTAATGAGGAATAATCAATAATACTATAATTGCAATTTCAGAAAAATCCGGGGGTATCCAATTAGTCATTGTCTTCAATTAATAGGATGTCCCTATCTTCGAGTGCTTGTCTAGCCCTTTCTCCCCATCGTAGTAGTGGTTCCTGAAATTTAAAAAAAAATGAAAGTCAATTAATTGAAGCCCCCAGTTGGTATATCATATCTCCTCCAGTTTTAAAATATTAGAAAGTAAATATAATAGTCATGTTGATTTGTACATCTCCAAACTGCACTAGAAAGTCCAGTTTAGGTAACTTCAAGAATCCATGAAATACGGACTTGGCTGTCAGCTTATTACCCGTGAAGTAAAAGGATTCCAGATCTATCAAAAATTAATTATGCAATTTATTAGAATCAGCAAAATTTGCAAGTGCAAATAAAAAAATATGAGATTTATTTAATCTTCAGAATCGTACTTTGGAGGCTTGTAATATTTGCCCTTGTCCCATTTTTGATCCCCACCACTCCGGCATCCGTCAGGTCATATCCGAACACACATAAACTCTCCAGCTTTTTCCACTTTTCGCACACGATTCCCAACTGTTTGTTGTTCTTCACATAAATCATCAAGTCCGTTACGTTTGGCATCCAATCGTGTAATTTTGCAATGTCGGCATCCTGCAACCAGCAGCATAACGTCAGCCGCCTCAGTTTTAGTGTCAAATGTGTTGCTTCTGATGAACCAGTATTTAAAAGCTCCATATCCGATCGTGGTGGACGAAAACGCTCATTGCAACAGATTTCCAGCTTATCAAGATTGGGCAGAAACTTTAGACACGCCACATGTTTGCAGAAACGCAAAAAACCCCCTTCAAAAGTTATCTTCAACACGTCATCTAGCTGATGACAAGTACGCATAAAATTATCTTTGAAAAAGTTCGATCCCAAATTAGCAAGTATTGATTGTAAGGGAAGACGAAGCTCTCTGAAGACGGCCAATTTTTGCTGGGTTAACGGACCAGCTGAAATACGAATGTCACCAATACCAAAAACTTTAAAGGGCAACAGATTTCCATCCCGCTTTCTAATAACACGAATGGCATTGGTCAGGCTATTGAACTCTTCTACAGGCATTTTATAATCAGAACTGATTATTGACAAGGAAGACATTCGAGGGAAATGAGACAATAGCTCAAGCCACGAAACCGGAAGCTTTCTCTCGTTCCGCTTTTCCCCCATAATCCTTAAAACTTTGAGGTGTTCATTTCGCTCAAAACGCTGCTCCAACGCATTAAGTTCTTCAACGGAGACATTCCAAGCTTTTGTGGAGAATTTACAGTCGAGGATAAATAGACGTTTTAGTTTGGGGCAACAGGTGAAGATAATTTTACGAAATTCTCCATCATCTGGGAATTTACAATCCCAAAGTTCCAGTCTGGTCAGATTACTTCCTAGTGCATTCCAGAATATTTCAAATTGCTTCTTGCTTGCGATGTCTGAGCCAATTGTGGAATTTCTAATTCGAATGAAACGGTAGGGTTTGCTGTGGCATTGATTTTTTGGGTCGGCTGCGTATTCCAGAAAGTTTTGAAGTGGGACGGCTTCGGCTTGTCGGGCTTCAACATCCCAGATACTTTTGATGAAGAGTTTACGGTTTTCCAAAGTAAATCTAAGAGGGGAAGAGTTTCGCCAAGATAGAAGTGACTCCTCGTTCCACTGCTTGCAGACAAGTCTGCAGGTAGCCAACACTTTAACAGGGCAGAGTTCGAAAAGATTGCGCAGGATCTGAAAATGACCATATATTCAAATAAAAATACAAGAATTGAACAGCTACGTCTACTTTTGCACGTCCGTCAACATCTTAAGACGGTAGAAATGGTAATAAAATATTCGTTCTTAATGCACTTAATTTGACAGATTTGTCAATTTTCCTTACCACCACATTTTGAAGAGGATTTAACGAAGCTGAAACCGATCCACTGAAGTTTCCACCCCCATAATCAGGAGCAGCATAGGTCTGATCATCAACCTCATTTCCAGTCTTTAACTTTTTAAGGTTGCTAATCCTGCTGGAACGCCGTAACTCTGTTGGTTTCTAAAATATTTTTAAAGAATTTCTTTTATCATCTTAATATTTATCTTCAATCTTAGGACGGTCAAGGTGGAAATAAAAATTTATTTTTAATTAATTTTACTTGACTTTAATAATCTTGTTTCATTTTCTTACCACTTCATTCTCTGCTAAAGTCAAAACACTGGAGCTTCCATGAGGTGCACGGGTCTCGGAGGAGTCGCAGCTTGTGGCAACGGCATCACCCCCTTCAGTCTTTAACATCTTACGGTTACTAATCCTACTAGAACGCCTTAACATTTTGGCTTCTAAAATAGTTTAAAATTGCTACTTTTTTTGCAACAGAAACTAGAACCTTTCTCATTGACATTGACACTGCACGGCTCACGTTCACAGAGTGAGAATAGTCATCAGTGACGACTTCCTCGAATTGGAAGTTTTAGGTAATCAACAAACTGAAGCTATATATCAATTACTAATTACTCAGGACAATACTGGTGTATATTTTAATTCCTAATGTTAAATTAAGTGAGTTTAAAAAAACACTAAATTAGTTTGTAGCTTAACATTAACATTATGGTTGTCGTCGTGGAGAACGAAACCATTCAATACGAAAATACACACCAGCTTCAGCTGTGAGGTTTTGCTTCTCTCCGCTCAAGCGCACAGGCACGAACCTGTATCACAATTTTCTATAAATAAGTTTGTTGACAAAGGAATGCTGCTGAGGAGGCAAGCGTTATCCATGAAATCATGAGTTTGCATGTTATGTAAATGACAATGGAAAGGAAAACTGTTTCTAATTTTTTCACAGGTTAATATGGTCACGAAATTTTACTGACATTCAGTTAATTATTCTAATTCATCTAATTAGAATTATAACAATAGAATAACTATCCAAAAATCTGGAGAGAAGGGTAGCACATTTTTTAGGAGCCGCAAGCTGGCCAAATTGATTCCAAATTATTGAGATTCTTAGAGGCGTCTGGGGTGGTTAATAAATTTGGAATAAATAATCAGACTCTTTTGGTCTTTGTAGCAAAGTATTTTGATATGTGTATGTGTGGGCTTTATGGATATCATAAATCACAACAAATAAATTAAATTATGAGTACAAGAGGGTATACAATTTCATGTAATGAGCATCGAGCAGTCTTAAAATTGTTCATTAACTTTCCTTTACTCAATAACAGCATGTACAAAGGCTCCAAATTTCTACCTCAGCTTCTTCTACCGCCCCGACACAATCGTTCAGCCTCCTCCACTATCTTGAACTCCTTTACTCCCCTTGGATACTCCACATACTTTGGCTTCCCCTCCCCATTGTTTGCCAATGTCTCCAAACTATCGCAGTTGTTAACTAGTTCCCATTCCTTCTGATCCTTCTGCAGCTCATTCCTCCTCACGGTCGTCCACTCAATCCGATCCTTCGCCACCTCACCTATAGTCAATCCCGCCAACTCTTTTGGATCAGTCACTATAAATTCCAAGTCGGGATCGCTCCAAGTGAGATTCCTCACCCCCAGATGCTTCCACATGTATTCTGGATCTACAATTTCACTCCTACATAGAGAATAATTTATCTTATTGTAGTACCAAATATAGACTATGCACATCTCATCCCGAGTGGTAAACCCCCCCTGAACCGCCTCCCCCTCGGTCCAGGTGCTATCGTAGACGCATCTCGTTGTCAAATGATCACCCGGAAGAATCTTCACTTCATTCCTTGGATGTCTCACCGTCTGAAATTGGTTGTCATAATTGTCATCGTTGAATATCCAGGGGAGTTCATTGGTTCCTCGGAATTGTCTGAACCTATGTCGCACTCCAGAGTTATGAGTGTGTTGGAGCACCCCGATTATATTGATCCCTTCTGATGGGAGCATTACATTTGTGCAGGCAGGACCGCAATGGCCATAGATCGAGTGGTGAAGAGAGTAAGGGGGAACTAGGAGTGATGGAGAAGCAGGCACCTCATGACCAACTGTACCAACACCGGCATCCATTTCCCTCAGATTTGGGGTGTAATATAGATCAAGGTTGACTTTTAAGTGGAGGTTGGCGAGTCGATCTGGATTATCATAATGAACTTGGAGCATATAGTACTCGTCAGGGGAATATCCGAATGGGATTCCAGTGTTATTGGGAAGAAAGAACATCTTGGAAACAGCAATAAAGAAACTTGTTTAAATCATAAACATTTTCTAACTTCTTGTTAAGTTAAAGTTAAAAAAGTAACTAAATATTATACCCTTCCTCCGATTGCATATGAGTAAAAGAGTTCCCTACAACGTTGAACCGGCAGGCCTCCACTCATTCCTCTCAACAAGAAAAAGCACATTTCTCCAGTGCTATTCTGTACATAAGGCTGGAAATATTCGTTTGCATTTTCTCCATCAGGCGCCACGCACCTAAAAAGAGACAGGTGGTGTATGTGTCGAAACTGGAAGTCATCCTCCCATCGGAACTCAAAACCGATCATGTGATGTCTCTTTTGGAGCACTGGACCTTTACTGATGGAACACCAATAAGCGGTATCCCTTTCAGGAACTGCCTGCTCCCTCTCAACGGTCCAGAGACGAAGCTCCCCAAGCTCATCAGAAGTTGGGAGCCGTCCTTCCATCCTCGCCTGTTGAATCGGTCTTGGAGTATAGTCTGGATCCAAAACATAGGTCTTGTATTGCCCCCGCTTCCCATAATGATATTGAGTAATATTGTCATTCTCCCCATAAGCCCAGATAAATACAGCTTTGTCGTCATTGATAGTACTGTCTTGGGGGTCACACGTTTCGAATGGCCTGCTGAAAGCTATACTCGTGTGGGTTCCATTCTCCCACCATGAGTGAAGAATGTAATCTTGAGACTTGTCTTTCACAGGTTGACGCGAATCGTATGGGACGTGCATGTCGTGAAAATAGGGCTGACCAGAAGGTTCCACACATCCTCCCCTTTGATGACAGGCCAAATCCAACGTAGCCTGTTGTACGAGCAGTGGCGTTGAATGAAACTGTGCGGTTCTCCCAATTCACTGTCCATTCCAGAATGTAGTCCCCTCGGGAATCAAGGTTTGCGATATGATGAAATGGGTTATCTTCCTGTGAGGAGGAAACTGACTGGGATAATAGTAGTAATGGGAACAGCCAACTTACTAATGGGGCGAAGAGGAACATTCTTTTAGAAATTTGTTTCAGAGGGTCCCTGAAATTGGAATGAACTGGTTTTGTTCACAGAACCATGTGCGTATTTACTCTCAATCACGCATAATTATAAAAAGAACATTTTCCTAAAATTTATGTTCCACTTCTTTTCCAGCAGCACAATTTAAATTGAACGTTTTATAACCTAAATTAGTTTTAAAATATCAGCCTGCAATGAGTCTTTGATGATCTAATGATCGTTTATTAGTGAGTGTGATCCCTTTCATAATCATGCAGATAAGCCTTCTATTGCATGTCACTATAAACTTGCGTATAAATAAGGATGGGGGTTGCCTGCTTATCAATGCTGTACCAGTACCACAGCCAGACAAAGGTAGAATTTCAATGAGTCCTTGCCTTGGATCATTAATCTTACTTACTAGTATGGAATATGGGATGCTATTGGGATAGATAATGAATTAAGCTGTCTTATCTATAAATTAGCCAATCTAAGCAAAATAGTTATTGACATTGATTGTATCTCATATCCTTTGACTGCCTTTGATCTTCCTCTCATCTTACCCCACACAAAGTTAACATGCTGAACTTGATAGAAATGGACGATACACAATATATTAATTGCTTTGATAAGCATGTAGGGATCCATTCCCCATTTGTATTATGCTAATTTATTCACTTAAGCAATCAGTGTATTAGCAGTGCTTTTGTTGCTATAATGTTATGCCTTAAAAGATATTAAACACCCATTGCATATCCGTTATCTGTTAGGAAAGAATCAATCAGTCTTAAATTTAGTCTTAGCTCTCTTCCTCCCGGATGTAAAAATCATCTTGAATCTCATAAACTTAATGCATAATCAGTGTCCCCACACATCACAGAGTCCGGTCGAGCAATGATTAACTAACTACCGTTAAATCCATATCATACTAAAAATACAGTTGCCCATGGATACACTATATGTAATTCATAATTCTTATGTAACTTTTACAATGATTTCGTAAAAGCAAGAAACATTAAATGGAAATTCATGAGTGGAGTTAAGTGTTATGGCAGGGAGAACAGCTTATGTATAGTTGATGTCGTTAACACGTTAATAAAGTACAATATCAATATCGAGCGTGTGAAACGGTTGGATCTCACAATTTAGTATGGCTCACCCCTAATCAAAAATAAAATGAAAATATTGTAAATACAGACAAATCGCTAAAATGCTTATTTAGATGACAATACTGTACACATCAGTATCGTAATCAATTTGTTTACCACCAGCAAATGTTAAGTAATTTTTGCAAAGGAGGCAAAAAATTTCAAATAAATTTATTAAATTTTGCCAATCCCGAATGGAAGGAACAAACGTACATACATATTGCATCCTCCTCAAAATTACTGAAATGCAAAGAAGGAGCTAAGTCGTGCGACAATATAGCCGTCATAGGGAAGATCTATTGACAAGAATTGAATTCACGTAGTAAAGCTCATTTAGAGTTAAGAACTCTCCCAATAAATTATTAAAATTTCAGCAATCTTCAATTTTCCATCTTTGCTCATATTAAAAATTGAGTTCCTGTGGTCATGTTTACAGAGTAGTTGGATGCACAAACCAAGTAATAAAATTAGCATGAAAGTTATTTGAAGAATATAAATGTTCTTCAATTGTCTTTCTTGCCTCGACACAAGCTCGCCGCCGTATCTCCCCTCACGCACTCAATCACTTCCTTTAATACTCTACATAATTGGGTCTGCAAATATGCCTGCTTCCATTTGCAGTTTACTCATAAGAGGATGGCAGCCATCCTTCCATCCTCGCCTGTTGGATCACTTTTGGAGTCCAATCGCTGGAGGTGTTCAGTCTTTAAATAAATGAACTATACAAAATTTAAATTTAATTTAATCTTATTTGTAGTGAATGAGGATTTATCGGATTTGCTAAACTTCAGAAACAAGAAAGTGTTTGGATTTAAAAACATTCATCAGTTGTCAGTAATTTCTTGAAACTTTAAAAGGTATTATAAATTGTGTTCAATGAATTTGAAAACCAGTCTCATTCCACTAGATTATTTAATAGTCTGAGACCTACAAATTTACGAATAAAAAACGCAATTTAACCAGGCATGAAAAAGATTTATTCATGGGAATGATCATTAGTACAAAAACGCTTAAATTTTAATTCAGCTAGAAATCTACCCAAATCTAATTTTTATCGAGCTTTTTTTCTCACAATTTCTGCTTGGTAGCAACATCGTGAAACTGGTTATACAGATATGTGTGTTATAGAGAACTGTTTATTTTAATCCAATCCTTAACACACGATAGTTCCAAAACCAGTTCTATTTTCTCAAAGGCATTTTTTTAAATCGTGTATTGTAAAGTTGAAATCCACTCCTACAATTGATTTATCCCTAAACTTGAGTTTTAATTTGAATCATTCGTGATTTTATATTCATAATATTCATGCAGCAATTAACGCTGGTTCCAGTCTATTGAAATGATAAACTTCTAAGTGAACATATTACGGGAAGAAAAATAAGATAAAATTTTATCTGTTTCACTGTCTGTCTGTTTTGGAAATTTTAGGTACAAAAGATAATTAATAAATTAATAAATATAGTAATATGAGTAGTATTCCAAATGTGAACGCAAGTAAGCCTTGAAACTGACCCAAATTTCTAAACCTTTTTATTTGGAAGATTTCATGTTCCGTCCATTTTCTTCGTTTCCAGTGATACTGATATAATGGTGACTTTTACGAGTTGTTATAATTAATAAAATAATTTTCTCCATAGGAAAGTTATTATGAAGCTATGTGTCATTTATAGTTTTGAGCTCGATCAACCATTTGCGCGTCTGTCTGTCTGTGAACACTTTCGAGGTAATAAATCAATTTTTCTGTTTTCCGTAGTAGATATGTATTGGTTAATTTGGACACGCTTAAAAATGGGCAATATTTAGTCTTTCATCTTCATGGAGGATGTCACAAACATTTTCCACATGGTAACATGTATAGCAAATAAAACATCTTTGAAAAGCCTTTTTCATGCAGGTTTTAATTATTTACGTTTCGTAAATTTACATGTTTAAACATGAAATATATTAACAAATCATAATAACATAGTTTCTTCAATCTCCCAATTGTTTGTTCGGTTCATTTATTGAGAAAACTGAGGCAGGAAGTATCCTCTATTCCAACTTTTTCTTTGATCAAGGTCAAGGTGTGACGTAAGTTAATTAAAACATTGCATTAAACTAAATCAGAAACATGTTTAATAACAATAATGTCCATACTTGGTTAACTATCCCAATGGGGAAAATTACATATGCACGTGCGTGGGAATTTAAACATTGATATGGATCCATCCGGAGACGAGTTTTGTAAATAGTAACTTAAACTCGATGATCGTATGATCTCGGTCAGCCATCATTTCCATTGTCGCTATTATAAATTAGCTGCCAAGTAATTAGCTTGAGTTTTCATCAGAATTCCCTAATGAGCGATGGACAGATAGGTAGTACAGCAAAGTATAATATGTGCCTTGGCTATCGTATCAAACCAGCCGGATTCCTACATAAACATATGCAAAATTCAAAATTGTGCACAGTTGCGATTGTAAACTGCTTAGACGAAGGTTCAGCGTCCCACAACTTTTTACTCTGCCTTAACTTTTAGCCCTTTGTATTTTATAAACTACTTCGTTCAGAAACATTGACCAAAGGATTAGCCAAATCAAACAACGCAAATTACGAAGTGACTTTCCTTGGACACGTCACCCATTGTCTCACCTTGTACAAAATTGTCAGAATATGTTTTGCAGGATTCAGCGTTTGCCCAAACGTCTGATATGGCTGGCCAGCAAGGTTCGTGATCAGCTAATATATCAATAAAGATTTTAAATGCAGCCTTACAACTTGTAAGTTAAATGTACATAAAATGATAAAATTATAAATGTATTAATGATTTTTTTGTCAAATAGCCTTACACTTCCACCGGGGTACCCTCCTTATCGGAATTCTTCAAATCTAAGCCAACTCCAAACCAACTTAAGAAGAGTAACATTGCCATCAAGGAGGTGAC
>JAQGAH010001450.1:0-14217 GCA_034696885.1 Lepidocyrtus paradoxus
TAGTTACTATTTTAGTATATTGTAGAGTCCTTGCCCATACTACTTGACTTTACGGGAAGATAAAAGTGTCCGCTAAAAGCTGGAAAAACAATTCACTTGTACTTGAGTAGCAATAATAATGGTAGTACAAATATATATGTAAGCTAATTCGATCTAGTGCAATGCCGAAAAAAGGGAGAAAGAATGCCTTCTTCCCTCCCAGAGTAACTTTCCACCCTTCTTCTATTACTCTTTTTTGTGTAGTTGAAAGATCAATAGAGAAAAAATGTGGGTGAAAATGTATCACTTTTCACAGTATCGCTTTACCTATGTAACATCTTTGACTATATAACCGTCCCTACTTATATCAAGAATAGACCGGTTAGCAAGGAAAACTACAAGTATTTCTTTTCCTCATTGACTTTCTTCTCTCTGTTTGTTATCCTTACTGAGTGCTGTTTCTGTAGTATGCAAGTAATTTATATCGTAGTGGTTAAATTTCCTCACCACCACCACCAACCGCCGTAATCATCATCACGATCACCATCATCAATATATATTTTTTTCGTGTTAGTCCTAATTTGTCTTCCCTGTTGTGGTCATCCAAGTCCACTTAACTAGACTCGTCTTTTTTTTCTCGTATATAGCCCTTCCCACACAACGGGAGAAAGTTCAAGTGTGCTTTCTCCACTTTCTCTTATCTTCCTCACTGTCTATCTTCCCCTCCCTTTTGGTACTCTTTCCCAACCGCAATAGTACTAATCCAACTATGGGTAGTCAACTAGATGTATAGTTATAGTTATATATACTGTGTGTGCTCTAGATCTGTAAAAGTATTTTAGACTAATTCCGTGTATTACGAGCTCGGTAACCTTTTTAAAGAAAGTCTCCTGTTTGTTCACTGTCAGTTTACCGTAGTGTCTTTATCGTCCTCCTGCCAGTCACCGTGTCACTTATCGTATTCCATGATAGATATATGTGAAGCTGTTTCCTCATTGGGAAAATGTATTAGATAATTGTGTAATATTTCTCTGGCAGCAAGTGTGCATTTGTGAAAGTACAGCTCATCTCAGCTTTCTCAGAGGGGGGAGCCCAAGTTCTCGTGCTCTGTTTTAAAAGAAAAGAGAAAGCTGATATTTTTGATTGTGATGGATGACTGCTGCTCTGTTATAAAAGAAACAATATCTACAACTCTCTTTCCTTTCATGTCCCTTCTCGTCAGGAAAAACACGAAGGAGAAGGACAACAAGGAGCCGTTCCAAATCTTTGAGAATCACATCTTCCAGGAGTATACTTATAAGAAGATCACACCTTGTGATATCTGCTCCCAAATTTTAAGAGGTAAGTCTAAGTCCCTCAGATTAGTCTGTAATGGGCTTGTCTCTGTGAGAAATTCAATCTGGTGGGTTTTTGCGGTGCGGTTGGGGCTGCTCTGCCAGAGAGAGGAATTTAGAGTGGCAGATAGAGATACAATAAGCAGTTTACTTTTTCCATTTGCTAGTTATTTGTGTAGGGAAGGGAAATGGACTGCTTTTCTAGGTGACATAAAGTGGGCTAAAAATATAAATGGGAAGAAGGGAAAATATAAAAAAACATACATTTTCTTGTTCTCATAGTCAGTCTCTCTTCATCTAATCCTTTACTACACGCGCCGCTCTTAATTAGCTAAATGGGGCTGAGATGGGGGGAAGGGAAAGTAAAGGATGAGATTTGATAATGAAAGGAAACAGAACATAAGGAATGGAATGATTTTAATGAAAAAAATTACAGGGAAAAGATTTTTGCATGGTAGGTTGAGAGAAAATAAAGGAAAGGGATTTAAAGAGAATTATATTTGCCAATGTCCGTCTAATGGAAGCGTTTCTTTTGGAGTTGCCTTTTCTTTGAAGATTTATTTTCTATCAAATTATCTTTTATGCAAAGAAAATTATTCTTGTGGAGAACAAAGCCAAGTTGGACTGTGTGGAATAGATCCTATATCTACTGATACCGGAAGGAGATTGATTAATTCATCATCGAAAAATAATATATGGCTTATTTATCATATGAAATGACAATCAGGAAGCTAATGTGCGACCAATGTGAAAAAAGGAAGTCGCTTTCAAGAAATTTTCCATGAACTATGAACTTAGATGAGTACAATTTCTTTAACAGGTCATACCCGGCAGGGTCTCCGCTGCAGAATGTGTAAGATGAATATACACCCAGATTGCCAAGAAAAAGTAGACAAGTGTCAGCCCAAGACGAGGCTACTGCGGAGACAAAGATCTACATCCGAACTGGAGACAAAACTCACCCAGATTTCGGATCCACAACAGGATGGTGGCGGGGAAGACTCTGGGGGAGGTAATAATGCGACGGCGGCTGGTGGGGCTCCTCCGATCCCAACTAATGCAGTCGCAACCACGTCCGCAAGCAAAGGAAACGGTTCGGGAAGTAAGAAATCACTTTCATTTGTTATAAATAGGCCATGTGCCCCTTACATTTTATCTGGTTGTGAGGATAATGTACAGTTTAGAAAAATAAGAAAAACTCTCTCATTTAATGTAGCATTATGGCCAGAGGAGAGAGTACAAGATGGAATTTATTTTGTAAAATGCTTCTCTGACAGGAAATAATTGCATGGATTAAGAGATCAAATGGTAAGGTTATCTAGGTTTGGCAATATGTGTGCCATTATTTCAAAAGTGTGATGATGTAGTAAAGCAGTTGTGGAGAAAAAGCTTTCACCCAGCCATTTAATGTCTAAATATGAAAGGATATTTAATAGAGAAAAGCGCAGTTTACCGTTTATCTAAGTAGGTTTCCCTGTCATTTCTGGAAGTTGTATTTTTGTGCAAAGTTGCGCCTCTTCCAGGATGTACACGCAACGTGCAATTTCAAAGATGATGATAACACGTAATATTTATGGTACATGTACCATATCTCACGTTCCTTATCCAATCCTCGGAGCTTATCCTAAACGTTTGACATGGGTTTTTACACAAAACCGCGAAGGATATCCGTAGCATGTTTCTATTCATGTGCAATGCACTCTGCCATTCATAAGAAAATGAAAATGTCATTTGTGACGCCCTCATTCCATCAACCACCGGATTAGTAATGGACTAGCTGCCGCCATCACATCACATTAATGCTGAGTGGAAATTTTTCTCTTCCCCCATTTGACAGATAAGGGAGTGGATGAGTTAGATCAAACCTACCAAGTATTGAAGGAGGCCAATGTCCTAAAGAAACCTGGAAGTGGGGGAGGGAGCACTGGGGGGAGTGGTGGCTCAGGTAATGCTCTTCATGGCTCTTCCCAAACACTTCACTCACAGCATGAGATAATATCATCAACTCGGATTGGGAGATCCAATCCATCCGTAAATATCATACCAGGCGGAACAGGAAGCTCAGGGCATAATACACCCTCTGGTCCGGGTCATCATCATTCTATGTCTGTGGCGGCTGCACCATCTTCCGGTAAGAAGATATTTATCAGATTAGAGTTCCCTAAGAGGTTTAACTAACAGTTGTAATACAACTTTTTGGGGTAATGTAAGATGACAGGATTCTAATTAAGAAGATTTAGTTCTCCTCATCTAGGATTAAGTCTGACATATGATCAAAATATACTTAAGTGCAATTTATAAATACAAGACAATATCCAAAATATCCTTATTTTCTGATTTAACTGCAATGAAGGAATAAGAGGTCCGTTAGGAACGGAGCGGCGAGATAGTTTCCTGGTACGTAAGAGTATGTCAGCGGATGCAGGAGGGCCGACAAATCCAGCCGCTCTTGTTTTCAATCCAAGATCTATTTCACTTACTGCCAGTCCAAGTATTATTTTTTGTTTCTTTTTATTTTTTTATTTCATTTTATCATTTCCAACAAATGAGAAACTGTACATATGTAGAAATCATCTTCACTTTCAAAACAAATATGTATAAAGACTGCATGGCCCTTACTTTTCTTCTTCTTTCGCATTAAAAAAACTTCAATCGCAAAACTTTCTACAACTGAAATGCTGCCCTTCGTATTCATAACCCAAATAAATCTTCCTTTCCGCCCTACATGATAATGACCTGATTTTTTTTAGCTGAGAGTGATTCAACTATATGTACATACATGAAAGTTGACAAGTTCAGTCAACTTTTTTTTCATTTGAGAAATATACCGTGTGCAGCTTATAATCTTGATTTCAAAAATAGATTTTTCCACGCGTTTGACCCTGAGACTTTCTTTTCTTTCTTTCTTGTACAAACTAACGTTTCTCCCGTAAACACAGTTGGAATTCCCCTGTCCGTCGTTAGTAGACTATTTGAGTTATTTTTGGTTTCTATTTTCGGAATAAAAGATGAACTTTTCAATAAAGAAAAATCTAACGGTGAAAGCAGAAGGAGACATCCAAGCCAAACTACTCTGTCACTGTCAGCGACTAAAATCTAAATAAAATTAGCGTAGTCTTAAGTAACTATACATGAGTATATAGTTAACAGTAAGTAGGCGAAATTTCCTTTCTTTATAAACTAATATAATCTATTGATTGGTGTGTTTGGATTTGTTTGGCTGAATTTTATTCTCTCTCCATCTCTTCTGCTATCTCTTCCCCTTGTTCCTCCACTTGACTGAAATAAATACGTGTGCAGTGCCTCACAGTCCACGGCGACGGAAGTTGGACCTTCGTATGAAGTCATTTTCTTTGGATTCACCAGAGTCTACGGAACATGCACAAAGACGGCGATACGCACATGGGAGTCACTCCACCTCACACAGTCAATGTATAGTAAACTACACAAAAAATTCAAATAAGAATAAGCATTTTCGACAAAAAAAAACAGTAAAAAATAAATATCGCGTAGATTTACTTATTTGTTTTGTTGAGAAAGTTATTATAGTTGAGTTGAAATTTTGGACTAAATTAAATGTCACGTTGATGTTTGCTGCTTTAACCAATTGTTGAAAGTGAAAGTTGCACTGGAATAATCCCAATGTAGTAATTTGCATTTGCATTCTCCGTAGAATTTGCATGCTATCCTGCCTTGCTTGTGCTTGAATTGCTCAATAAAGAGTAAAGTTGTGCGTGTCACGTTGAAGATAAATTGATTGCAGATTAGGATCATACCTGTTTGTACTGTATTGTGTGGGATGCTCACGGGGAAATTTTCCTTGACATGAGTGGAAAAAATTGGCTCCACATGAGAACCCAGTAATAGACTAGTTTTTGTAGCGTAAATAGTTTCGTGATGCGATATCACATACATCACCTCACTACGCTAGCACACTATTATAATCCGTAATGCGAGTACCACGGAAAAATGAAGCATTATAATATTAATGGTTTGTTTTTTCAAATTTTAAACGGAATACATACCAAAAAGTGGAGGATATTTATCCACAGATACAGTATTCAATTTTGTGTAGTAGTTATAACCATATAGCACATTTATCTCTTTTATTCCCTATCCCCTTTCATGTCCCTTGTCATGATGCGTCATGAATCATAACCATGCCATGTCATATCATGTACCCAAAGTAGTCCATTAAATGTATCCGCCTGAAACAGGATAAAAACCGGGATCGTGCATAATTTTTCAATTCATCCTTTATAATGTTTTGTGTATCCAGTCCTGCTGCATCCTTCCAGCGGACGTTTTGGAAAGCATTACCTGGATCAATAAACGTTATTTGGAAGGTCAAATACCTTCATCCTCCCTACCTGCTTTCGTAATTTTAATGACCTTGATCCAATGATACTGAATCATGAATGATGACCATGAGCACTTACTAATCGTGAGATTTGCACAAGTTACATAATAATATGTTGTGACCTTCAATTCAACTTGATCCGTCTGGGTTGCAACAGACAAAGTGCATTTGGGGCTAAATGAAACATAGATGCTAAAAACATTGACAAAACTTACCGTGACCTGAAATAGTTCAAGTTGAATTGAAGGCCATCATTTCCTGACTGCAAAAGCAACTGAGAAAATCCGTTTCCTTTGTAATGTTTAAAGTGTTTGTGAAAGTGGTCTGTACAATAGCATATTTTTATCGCAATTTTATGTATGTTTGAAGTTGAATTCAATGTTAGCAAGTTGGAATCGTGTCGTAAAATTTGGTGTGTCTAGCTGCACATTTGTGTGTAAATAGATTGTACAGGAGGTACTTATCTATTTGAGATATCTACTCAATGTTGAATGACAACACTTTTAATCAGGGAATTTGGAATAACCCTGACTAAAATTTTGCATATTTGCACTACCTTTCCCCTTTCTCCCCCTTCACCAGTTCTTCAAGGGAAAGTATAAAACAAGTGATGAAAGAACAAGAAAATGTTGCACCATCCATCCCTCATACATAAATTTATTACTTTGATCTCTGAAAATATGAGATTCCCTGGTTAAATGTATGCAATTATAATTATTATTTAAGTATTTAATTCTATATACTTATGTGTCTGGCTGGAACTATTTTAATTGTTCCTGTCTCTGTCTCTCTATATGTTCCTCTGCATATTTTTTATGTATATTTTATCTGTACTTGCGTATCAGTGCATTTTATTCTTACTTCTTAAACGTGACATTCGTTAAGTTATATTTATAATGATCAAAAGTTAATTTCCCCTTTTTTACAATTAACATGGACATGTATTATATTTGTGTTCTGACCCTTACACTTCTCTCTCTTTTCTCTATCGTTTCTCTTCTCTCCCCCTTGTCGCCACCCACGAATGCGAATGGTGTTGTTCCTTTTAGCAGCGTGGAGTTCTAAGTATGGACTGCCATATGCAAATGGCAGAGATGGGTTCACGATGATGCCAAGTTCTTCTTCAGGTGGTGCCCTTGGGAATGGGATGATCCATTCCAACTCTTCCGCTTTCAGTGCTCATGCTTCCCCCTCCTCTGACTTCTACTCGCAAAATCAATCTCCATATGCTTCTATCAATCATTTCGGTATCTTTTATATTACAATTCAAAAAAAACAAACCTACTACACAATATGAATAAGATGAATATATTTTTTTATAACTCCCCGTTAGTTGCCGTTTATAGTTATACCAAACAGTATGCTCGTTACATTTTTTGTGAGTAGTCATTAGATTATGAAAGGATAATTAAGGATTGTTTACAGCGGCTAGCCAAACTTTTGGAATTGGTTTAGAAGACAGATTAAAACCAGGAAGGAAGAGGCTTTGTGCAGAATTAGAAAAGTATTTATGTTATGTAATGTTGTATTGGAATGTAAAAAGTTGTTAGCTGTTAGTGCATTTTAGCAGCGCTACAAACTTCAGACTTTTGATAGTTGTTGAATTTTTGCTAGAAAGGTAATTCAATACTGGAATGAATGGATGAAAGCTTATCATACAGTGAAGAATGTCTTGATGCATTTTTTTTTGCATAGTTTCTATTGACTTGATAATCGTTGCATTGCTAAAACCAAAACACTCCATCCATATCGCAGAAATACTCACCTCAACCTGATACACAGATAAAAACTTGTGTAATAAGAGGGAAAGTTTCCCATTTCGTATAATAAATAACGTATAAATTAATCCATAGTTATTTTAACAATGCGAACGTCATCGCTTGTACCCTACCCATGCATGCCCCTGCCGAATAGTACTCGATCTTGTGACTGAAGGGAGATCTGTCCATTTCCAAGAGAAATCGATGCAAAATGACAGTTTCTGAGGCAGGTGATTGTGATGATGAGAGCTAGTCCAAATGTGATTGTTACTTCCACTACTCCAAGTTTATTAAGAAGTTTCTGGGGAAATATTACCTCCAAAAAGTTTCCATATTTAATGGGCTTGAGGATATCGAATTCGGAGAAAATCAAGTTGGGAGTGATTATGATGCTTTCCCCCCAAAAAACTTTCTTCTTTTGCTTCAAGGTTACATATAATATATGTCTATCCGGTATATAATAATCCAAGAGGATTCAACCCAGCATCTTTCCATTTTTTTCATCTCAGTTACAAAACAACGGAAGACACCTGTCAAAAAAGGAAAAGTTTCTTTTGTCCCCATTATAACTTCACCTTACATATAATCCAAATATACCTACTTATATGGGTAGCAACTTTCACAACAAACTGGTTAGCATCATTATCCTCCCTTCTGGAAAGTGGGAATGTGAAGAATCAAAGGGAAACTTTTAAATTAGATCAACTTCAATTTTCCATTAGAAGTAGAAATGTGTCACTGGCCTTGCTCAAAACTTTCTAAATGAGTAGGTGGAATAAAACTTGTCATGGAATTCCGAATAAAATGGGGGTTGAGTATTTTGAGTGGGTGCTGCTGGAACTGAATAGTTCATAAATATGCATGCCAATTGCCTTTTATGACACGAACTGCTTTGTAGTGTTTAGAAAATGGACGCTGGATGAATTTCTTTTTTGCTGGAATGAGCTATTCCAGAGAAAAATTCTAATTGATGGAGGAAAGGTCCATTTTTAATGCCGAGCTTCTACAGTTTTATGTAATGAGAAGCATCAAGTTTTTGTCCAACTTTTTTAGAACTATATGGGCTGCTATATATGTTATCATCCCAATGCTCATTTAAGTTTCACATCTGCCTTTTCCTAATTAAGAAAACTAGTCTTTGTTCTAATTACCTTGTCTAGTGCAGGCATGAATGGATGTGGATTACGTGATCCCTCATCCATCCAATTTCTTTTCTTCTTCATCAAACAAAGACATTTTATTTGGAGACGTTACAAGGATCAACTTGAATGTCTAGGAAGATAATTACCTGAAATGAATGCATTTTTTTTCATTATTGCTTTGTTCGTTGCTGCTATACATAGTAATTAGTACTTATGTGAACCTAACTAGTTAGTCTAGTCAATAAGATGTGAGTTAGTGTGTTTTTAGCTTTCACTTAACTTTCACCTGACGTTTGCAATGAGTTTTGTCATCGCACATAGCCTAACTAATCAATTTCATAGCCAAAATATTCAAACTAACAAAGTAGAAACTCCAAGAAACTCGACTATGTAGTTAAAATAGAGAGATGTATAATTGTAGAATATCCCAAATTTACTAACACTCCATTTTTTTAAATCCACCCATCTTTCAATTATCAGCGTGCTGTCCATTTTACACCCTTGAATTCGCTATTCATCTTCGCTAACTTCAACAATAATTAATCATGCAAAAAATCAAATCCCATTCAGATAATTCGTACTTATTTTGTGGTGTGTTTTTCCATGTCTATTTTCTATCTTCATGCAAAGGGCTAAATAATATTCAAACTGTGTGTGCTATATACTTATCCACCTTATCTAAGTAGGATTCTCACCACTCCAACTCTCTTTCTTTTTCTCCAAAGCACTTAATCTATATAAGAGTTAGGAAAATATGGGGTATGCTAACTTGTTTTTATGGTGGAATCTTAACAGCCCCTTCTAGTCCGGTTCACAATCGACGGACTTTGCTCTCCACGCGTAATATGCGGATGAGTTCTGTTGAGCTTCCGGATGAAAACGACAAGTCTCATAGTTCTGCCAGTACATCCCCATGCCCTTCACCGGTTTGTGCAAAAAATATATTTTCTGCAAAAAAAAGAATAAAAATATGTCCATCTTGTTAAAACCAATGTACGGAAATGATTGATGAGTTCCTTTTGGATTCACAGCAAAAACCACATCGACTGCTGCCGACCAATTTATATGTTGTTTTATATAACTTCAAAGCTAGGCATCCTGACGAGCTTGATCTGAAGTAAGGCTATACAATTAACTCCAACTACTGAGCGTTTACTAAAATTACAGGGGAAAGCGTTTCTATGTTGCGTCTGCGTCTTTGCTCTTTATTGTAGGGCGGGCTACAAGATCACCGTAATTGATACATCCGATCCGGACTGGTGGAAGGGGAAATGTCTGGGTCGCATTGGCTACTTCCCCTCGAAATACGTTACTAAACTGCATCCTGGAGAGAAGCCGTTGCAAGTCACGCATAATCTTCAAGTTACGGATGGGGCCGACAATGGATTGAAACTGTTACGGGATCAGGTAAATACCCAGCCAAAACTTGACTACTTGCTTATCATAAATCTTAAAGACAGTTACATAATGGCTTATCAACCTTACCACAGATTGTAATTCAAATCGGCGAAGAGCTCGATGGAATGGTCACAATCCGTAACGGGGAGAACAAAACTGGAGTCTGCCCACGAAAATATTTACAAGAAGTTTAAGCTAAAGAACAATTAACCAGGAATTATTTTTATTAACATAAATCAAAAAATATATATGGTCTGGGTGATGGCTAGCGTCCACATTGTATGACTCGGAGAACCGGAAGGAAAGCATTTAAATACGCCTGTCAAAGTATCTATCAAACCATAAAGCTTAATTATATAATAAACATGTAAATTGTAAACTCCTCCAACATAATTTATTACATTATCATGTGTCATCTATCCTTAATGCACTTTTCCGGTCCAACAAAAGGAATCCAAACGACGAATTCAGTTTTTTCTACTGCTCTGGAGTGAAAGTTGTGAAAAAAAATTAAATAAGAATATTCTGTACGAAACCGAAGAATTAGCTTAAGTAAGGTACTGAAACAAGTAAAAAAAAGTAACTTTTTTGTACTTTCTAAGAAAAAAAGTGCTATTGCCGACTTGCTAGGTAATTTGGAAAGAAATTATAGGATATGACTTAATATATGTTACAGCTCATAGCACATCACAGAATAGAAGAGCTTTTTCTTTTTCCGGAAAAAAAAATGTACGTATTCATTTATTTTTTAATACAACAAAAGTATTCCACAAGGGTCTTTTCTCCCTTGCTGATTGTAAAAAGAAACAAAAATCACAGTAAAAATGCAGCCAAAACTATATTATGTCCATGCCATTATGGTCTTCAGGGGAAATTTCTTTTCTTTGTTGTTGGACTTACCAAGAGTTAAATAATATTCAGTTTACTACATTTCATTCAACTAAGTATTAAGTATTCACGACTGAAAACAATGAATATGTATATTGTTTGTCACGCAGAAAACCATTAAATGCGGAACGGGAAGTCTATACGTAAAAAACTATGATATGAAAAAAAATGAATTATTAGGCTATATGGAAATTCAATATATTCGCATGAAACTTCTCTCTCGAAATTAACTCGGCTGTGCCGAACTAATTATAACATAATATAGGTATTATATTTATGCCATGTACCAGAATAAAGAATTATACTAAATTACTAGATACCAAGCACAGGTGCCGCCGCCATGCGCCAGCTTAGCAGAAGCTACGAAAGTAAATCTGGTGACAAGACAACTTGTCACTGACAATGGGACGAACCAATTTTTTTAATAAAGATATACGCCATATCAGTTGATTTCCCAAAGAGCATTTAAGACGAAGGAACTGATTGAAGTTTTTGAACAGAGCCCGTCACTGAATACATTAACAAAAGATGCTATCTTTGCCGAGCAAGGGGGATTGCAACATTCTGATCTTTTCAATCACAAAGCTACGGCGATATAATAATTGTCAACTGTCCTATCCGAAATGCTAAGCAGATACTGATGATATTAGAACAGGGAAATGACCATGACGCAAATCATGTCAAAGTTTTAAAGCATATTTATGTATAGTTTTAGTAAGCTATAATATGATATAATATAGGACTACACACTAGCTAGTTACTTTCCGCCTCCAATCATTCAACCAAACCAAAAAACAATCCATAAATGTGGCCAATATTTTTATCCAGTTTTGAAACTAAACTGCAGAGAATATATAACTCACCGTGATGATATGTAAGTATGTTAGGTACGTAAACAAAAAAAATCCTCTCTGTCTGATTCGTATCCTATAGCATGTGTATGCTTTAGACTAGTTAAAAGTTTAATTAGGTTTTATCCTGCAAGTTATAATAAAGTCACTGATACATGGTGCTATGACTTACACAAACAAATAGTTATAAGAGGATGAGTAGGAGTCATACAATTCTAGCTTTTACCCATAAACCGTATTGCATATAAACATGGGTGCACTTCTAAATAATAAAAGAATACCGAATTGTTATACTTTACTAATAACATTTAAGATTAGCATTCTATCTAGGTTAGGACCTCCACGTATGGATATATGAACCTGTATTTGTGCATAAAAAACCTCAAGCAAAAGTATGGAATCGTACGTACATAGTTGTACATCCTTAAATTAGGTAACGTCGAGAATACAATTTTTACTGTTTTTACAATACAAAAAGATAATTTTCTTTTCGTAACAAAGTCCACAGGACAGAGTTTTAAAGCACGATGCATATTTTGCTAGCTAAATCTGATGAAATCCAAACCATTTTACACACCTGTGAACTAATAGGCTAAATATATTTACCTTTAATCAATACGAATGAAGGGAGAAAAGGTGAAAGTGGCTGTAGGTTGAGGATGTTGGAATGAATGATGTTGACACAATTTACCGTGACGTACAATACGTGTATATTTCTTTGTTTAAGAATATTTTAAAAGATTCCCTCAACAAAAGTTCCATTACTCTTAAGTTTAGATGAGTTAAATTTAACTGAGATATTTTCTACGCTCTTTTGCCAACTTGTTTGAATAGCTAGTGAATGAGCTGTACCGAACAAAAGGCAACGGGATCAAGCTGGATTTTTAATGCAAAAAGCTACCTTTGTCTGAAGCGATGTTTTAGCATACCACTTTCAAACCGCACATTTTTTGAGCAACGAACACAGCTAAATTATACATGAAACCGATATAGCTATACAATTAACTTTAATACTACATAATTTACAGATTTGTTCTTCTATTAAGTTGCTAAAGATGGGTTTGATCAGATAAGCAAATAGGAAGTTCCCTAGTCCTGCCTGAGTTGGATTTGGATAAATATTATATTGATAAGGATTTGTATTTATCGTGTATAGAAATGTTTATTGCTGGTAGAATTTAGTTAATTTTGAAAAAAATATATTTATCGATGTAAATGTATATTAGATTAGAATTAGAGATTAGCAGACTATTATAGATATTAGTACCTTCCTACCGCGCCTGTACATATTTAACCTAGAGTTAACTATTTAGCAACCTATTTACTTGTGAACATATAATTATCTATTATATTTATGATCAATGTGTATTGTATAGCTACCTACTTTAAGTTTTTTCACGGTTGAACATATGTACTATTATTAGAAAACACATACTTTTTGAAAGCAAGCGTTAAAATATGGAATATGATTGGAGTAAACAACTGAAATAAAATGCTAAAAAACGGGGCACTTTGAACCTTTTACGGATTGAAGTGTTTCTAACTGTAAATATGTGAAACTTGTATAGTTGACTGTAAGTAAACCATAGTTGTAGAGATATAAGGGTGTAACTTTTAGGAGCTATACTTGAAAGGATCAAAATTTGGCAAAAATATATTTTAAAACTATGATGCTATCCTACCGATACCAGACAGACAAATAACGATGAATCTGTCGCGGAAAATAAAATTTATCTCCGAATGATTGTTCTTTGTTTTTAAGAGAAGTATCGTGGATGAGAGGAGATAACGGAAATAAAAAACGATAAATGAACATCGACGATGAAAAGAAAACTGGCATTGGAGCCTCAATTTATTCAACATATTTTGCATACGTATTTTAGTTCTTTTGCATTTTAAAGCTAAATCATGTCCTATATGTCCTACATATAGTAACCTTTATTATAAGAATAGTAATATTTATAAGGTTTTCCACCCGACGTTTTCGGGTCATTTCTGGAAACCTACATATTCCTGATCAGGTCGACAAGAGCTTTCAAATGACGTACCGCACTTCTTTATACCTCAACGGCCCTTTTGGATCAATTATGCCATAATGTTTCTGGGTAAAAGTTGTTCAAACTTCAGTTTGGAGTTGAATCTTGGAGTTTGAAATAAGGAAATTAGGGTGTTGGTTCTAAAAAAAATCTTTAAAAAAGTCCAAAATTTACTGCCTAACCATAGATCTTATACAGCCAACTTTGAGCGAAATCGTATGCAAGAAATTTTGATGATAGATTAAGATAGATGATGACCAAAAGCCACCTTCACACGCTTTGCTGAACATCCAGGAGCTGGAGCCCATTGTATACTCCAGCTAATCTGGAAGAATCAAGGATCCCTGGAGCGTTTCCAGATTGGAAGGCAGAATTCGCGAGCCTACCTTCCAGTTGGAGCGACATGAGTGAGCAGCAATCCAAGTGGAAGAGTTCATTGTGCATCCTTACTTCCGAGAGGAACTGGGCC
>JAQGAH010001451.1:0-14215 GCA_034696885.1 Lepidocyrtus paradoxus
GACTACGAAAGCGTGAAATTGGCTGCGATACAGTTGCTGTGGGCCATTAGCCAGTCGTATTCGGAACAGTAAGTCGGATTCATATGATCCTCCTCCTGTTTCATCGAATGTAATCAATTATATATTTATATTTCTATAATAGTCCTGTGCCAACCCCAGTCGGAGGAGGGGAGAAAATGCGCTTAGTTGACGATGCTTTTGCGAAGATATGCCACGCCATTAATGACCCTTGTGTGCAAGTTAGAGTTTTGGCAGCCACACTACTAGGGAAAATGCCACAGGTTGGGCAGAACTTTTTAGACCAGACACTTGATAAAAAATTGATGTCAGATATGAGGGTAATTAGTACATGCAATTGAGTTATGCAATCAAAATTATATAATTTCCATAAAATTTTATCTTGATAAACGATAATTGTTTTTATGAATGCGTCACTAAAACTAGAGAAAGAGATCTGCACATGAACGCCAATGGGAAAAGGTCAAATCTGGTGAGTGGTCATCTGGGAAAAAGTGGGCGGATGATGCTCCACAGGAATTAGTCAATGCAGATTCAGTGTCACTCATTGGTAGTGGTGCAGCTGGAGCTTTTGTTCATGGTCTGGAAGACGAATTTCTAGGTAAGACAATAAAGATAATTCAAATAGGTACTTTATTAGTGATTAATTTGTAAAAGTCTTCAAATGACTCTCTTTGTCTTATGTTTATTGTAGAGGTACGGAGTGCTGCTGTGGACTCACTATGCACACTAGCTATAAAAAGTCCAGACTTTTCAAGCCTGGCATTAGACTTTTTAGTGGATATGTTCAATGATGAAATAGAAGATGTACGTCTAAAGGCTATCGACAGTTTGACTAAAATCAGTAAACATATTGTGTTGTGGGAGGACCAACTAGAAACAATCTTGGCTGTTCTAGAGGTAATCACTGTTTTCCTAATTTGAATCTTTTTTTTATATATTATGTGCGTATAGACTGCAACAAATACGTTGTGGTTGAATACGAATGGTGTAAGAATATCTAGTAGTAATTTGGTTTATTTCTTTTCCATTTAGGACTCTTCCATTGACATTAGAGAAGGTCTTCATACACTGCTCTCAGTATGTCATTTAATGACAAAAGATTGTGTAAAGATGTGTCTTGATCACGTTTTGGAAAATTTAAAGCGGTACCCTCAAGATAAGAAAAGTATTTGGAAATGTTTGGAAGGTGTTGGAAAAAATCATCCATGGGTTGTTCTACCTCTGGTCCCACAACTGCTTTCTATGCATCCGTTCTTTGATACATCTGAACCTGATCCTGAAGATCCAGCTTATGTGTCAGTGCTAATACTCGTCTTTAATGCTGCAAAGGGTTGTCCCACTATGCCAACCCTGTTTGATGAAAAATTACTGAGGCACTATCATTACTTGAGGGATACATTATCTCACTTAGTACCTGAATTGAACTTTATCAACGAGCCATCGAATTACTCTGCTTCTGACCGACAAGTATTTCCAGTAGCAGAAATATCGAGCGGAAACGCAAGTGGACGGCAGATTTTAAAAGAGCTAACAACAAAGCTTAAAACGGCGACAAATCTCAATAATGAAATGAAAATAAAATTGTGCAAGTTAATTTTGAAAGACTTGAAAAGATTATCAGAAGTAGATCAAGAAATTTCTGCAATCGCAAAGTTCACATCATTATATATTAAAGCTCAGCTAGTGTATTCAAATTGTTTAAACTCAACTGCCTGGATTCAATTAACACAGAATTCACAAAATGAACCCCTTCGGTTACAAATACAAACATTCATGCAGCTCTGTCTTAAAATGCAGTATGGCTTTACTGGTTTAAGCTCTAAGGAGCACGGAATTGTTATGCAATTGAAATTACGAGCATTAGCCTTGAAACTAGTCTACATTGTTAGAGGAAGCAATGAATCTGCTCTAGCTATTTGTCAAAATTTATTAGAGCAAGCGGAAAATGTTCAAAAGAATTTGGAGGAGAACTCTTGCATTCCAGACGAATTCACTTTTGCAATGCTTAAAATGTTAGATGGATTGGAGGAACCGAAGCCGGGAACTGTTGCAAAGTATTTACTTCCGCTGTTTGAAAAACATGAGATACAATTGATATCGTTTTCTAGTTCGGTAATAAATCACTCACTAGAGAAGCATTTATTTTATTCAGCACATTTACTTGAATCCAGGACAAAATATTTATAATTGTGTTGTTGTTTTAGATTAAAATGGCGACTGCAACAATAGTTGAACCCACCGGGGAATCAGACACTGCTCTAAAGTTTACCGCTGGTTTACTATTGGGAATACCAGTGGATGCAGAGTTACATAATTTAACCGATACTTCACATATTCGGATTATGGTAGGTTTACTCAACAATGATATTCTCATCATCACCTTTTATAAGTTTTTTTTTCTACTAAACTTTCAAACTTTAACTTTGTATCGTTTTTTTGTGCAGATAAATTATCCAGACCAGCAGGTTCACCTTGTCTGTCCACGGGCGTCTGATTTCAGGCCAGATTCTAATGGCAAAGCTCGTTTGCTAACAACGATATCAGTGTCTCATCAGGCGTGGACAGAGGCGTGTCCAATAACCATAAGTATTGTTTTGGATTTGCGTGGACCAGAGACCAACTATAACCGTAAGCTGATGTGGAAGAAGGATTCAACGTATTTAATTCAACTTAGTGAAGAAAAGGAGGTTCTAGTGTCTCCAAAACCTTCAAGAAAAGGGATTTAATAATAAATGAAACTGTATTCTCTGGCGTAGTTTTTTCCAGTTAAATATTTTTATTTTATTCCATATATATATTTTATATATTTCATTAAACTATTATTGATAGATACAATTTTAGTAGCATTGAACAGGAGTCATAGGTCAAAATTACAAGGGTGGTTTGTCACAGTGAATACATACATCTGATAAACTATAAATGATTAACGATTTATTTTATTTATTAGTTCTTATCAAATTCCGGAAGTATATTGCCGATGCCGATTAAATATGCCGATCATGTAAAGTACTAGTTTAAAAAAAGTACAAAGTGTAAATACAGTTAGCCATAATAACAATGTAAATTATTGAAGGTAACAGTAAAACTCTGAAAGTGAAAAGGAAATTGTTAATTCTTACTTTGAAGGAAAAAGAAGTTACAAAGTTATTTAGAAGACTTAATTGTTAGCATTTGTAAATTGAAAAATACATTTGATATATTTTGGGCGCGCTTTTTCCTTTCGAATATATTGTTTGTTAAGCTTTACGGTACAAAAATCACTAAATAACTCACCAACCATTAGTCAAGTAAATTAATGTGGGTAGTATTAGGTACATTTTCTGTATATATTTTGTAATCAATTTATTGATCATACATAATTCACTCTAACATCGCATATTATGCTACTACAATTATGCTACTTTATAAAATATTATGGTACATTTTTAATTACGTATAGATAATTCTACTAACATAGCAGTAGACATAATACGTAGAGGAAAGTTCCACTTTATTTTTTAAAAAATACCTCAGGAATGTAAAAAAATTACACATGCAATAAAAAAGGTTTTATAAACTTTAACCCCAGGTCTCGTCTTAGTCGGTATTCACCTTTGCTTCAGGGATACTGTTAATATTTCATATAAACTATACTACCTTATCAAAAGTAATTACAATCATAGCCTATTATTGGGAAAAGTATAGTGAAGGAATACAAAACGTCACTCCAGATGCAAATAAAATCGTTCGGGTACAATTTAATCATTTTCATTGATTTACTTACTCTAACTTTCACTTATCCACCAAAAAGGTTTGAGATTCTTTCCGCCTCCAAACCCGAGTTTTTATATAAATTACACCATTAGAAATTACAACACTTTGAAATACGGGTAAAACGCTGCCGCACCAAGTAGAGGATCATTTCAATTACAATCATGCCACATACCCCCAGTTTCTTGCAACAAGCACATGCAGTTTTTTTGTATGCACTAAACTTATAGTTATCATTTGTTACAGAACGTCCAATTGTTCAAAGTAATTTTAACTCTTACAATTGCTCAGTCTGCGGTGATTTTGTAAGTATTTGTGTCTTTTTTTAAAATAAAACGGTTGAAATATTTAAAAAATTAAATAGGCACTTCATACTTGTAACACTTTACCCCTGACTGGTTTTGTCTAATTTAACAAAAAAAATATGTTTAAATGTTATCGCAGCACAGTTAGTGCTGGTGTTAAGTGTTCTGTTGAGTATATAGATAGCTGTTTCTTCGTTTCTTTTAGAAAGAAAAACTACAACCAGTTGCAAATAACCCAATAAGAGGTACAATGTATAGAAGATTTTTTAGATCAAGTTTTTACTTTATTTAAGTAAACTACGTTACGTATAAATAAATTATAGCTACTCTATAAACGTTGACGATCATGTTCCGTAAAAATGCAAAAAATTATGTAGTAAATGAGGTTGGCACAACGCTGTACATAACTTGAAACCAAATTGTCTTGATGCATTAGGATAAATACGTGTAATAAGAATGTGGTGGCATTTCATTTAACTATAACTGAGTCGTTACCTATACTAAAGTACTAGAATATACATATAGCCGACAGAGAACGTACGATAATAAATCATTATTTGACAATCTTCCATCTATCACGCACGCGTCTTCCATGAATTCACTTAACAATACATAAACCAATGTCAATTCTAATATTTACGGTAATGATAATGAATGAATGAATGGCTACAACATAATATGTATGTGAGTAACAAATGCAAAAGTTCATACTTATATATCTACATGGAAAATTCACGAAACCGGTTAAATTTAGATTTAATCACAAGTCTCATTCATCACTCTACACGAACTTTATGTGAAGGGCAGACTCAAAAACTCAAACTATATCTTATAGATTATGAGAAATCTTTATTGACAGAAGCTAATAACTACTAACTAGTAACTAGTATGATGTACTTTGTTCTTATAAAAAGGCTAGTTTCTCAAGGAGATGGGGCAATATGAAACAAAAGTGTAATTAACTTTTGCTTTTCTTATTACATACAGATACAATAATATAAATGTAGAAAAAAAGACTCCGAATTTAAAAGGACTAAAATATTTCCAGTTCCAAACCAGTAATTACAGTTATGAAGCAGCTACATTGACTGTTCTCTTGGAGCTCTTACCATGTGGATTGTTAGCCTTGGCGGCATGAGTCTGATAATGCTTAGCTAAATGAGCCTTCTGCCGGAAATTTTTCCCACAAAGGGTGCAGGAGAAAGGCTTTTCACCCGTATGCGTCCTTACATGAACGTTGACCGAGTATTTATCTTTAAAACCTTTGCAACAAATATTACAGTAATGGAGAGAGCGCTCCTTCCGAGCGGTAGTTCCACTGGATCCATTTCCGGTGCTGCTTGTAGTGCTGTTTGTACTGGAACTACTTTGATTACTCTTGGGTGAACCGTTGGAAGGGGACAAAGAGCTAGCACCGGACCCATTACTTCTCTGATTATTATCACAATTCATGGTGCTTGATAGGGTTCCGTTTGGGGCTCCACTCTTTAACGCATTCTTCTTATTCCTTTTACGTGGAGTCTTATTCTGGTCTGTATTTGTTGTGTACGTCCATTTGGCACTGAGCGTGGTCGAATTAATTTTCTTTTCTGAGATCTCAATTCCCTTTTTAATACCATTTGCTAAACTGATTGTTGTTGTGGTTCCGTTGAACTGTGGGGTTATGCGAGTCATAATAAGTTCCTCCACGTTTGGAATCACCGAGTCTGGATCTACAAAAACGGAATCAAGGACCTTTAGCTCGTAATATCTTCCATCCCCAACAGCGAGATCTGTTCCCAATCTTCCAACTACACTTCCATTTGTGTGATGATGGTGATGATGATGGTGGTGGTGATCCTGACCCGCCATGAGTTCTTCGGAGGAAGATGGTGAACCAGTTGACATGAGGGGAACATTTGGATTGGCATTAGATGTGATGGTTACTGGTCCGTTGGTGTTTCCATTAGCCAAAGGAGGAAATGAAAGGACCTTTCGCAACTCAGTCATACCCGGGGAACCGGATGTTGGAGTTTGCTGTTGAAGTTTTTGTGTTACAGCCATCACAGTAGTTGGAACTGGAACCTGCAGACCTACCACTCCTTTTATACTATTGTTTCCAGCTTGCAAAGCCGAACGCAACAATGACTCATCACAGAAAACATCCGCGCTCTTCTGCCATGATATGACCTCCGACTCACTTGTAGTTGTGGGGGACGTTGAGTTATCATTCATAAAAGTTGTCGTTATCAGATCAGATGAAATGGCGCCGATGCTCGAAGGGTCTGATGATGACGATGGAGTTGATGCAAAGTACTGATCCATTTTTGGATCATCATAAGATACAAAGAGAGGATCGAGCAGATTGGTCAGCGTTGTTATCTCTCCATCACTTGGAGCTCCAGAGCTCATTAGCCATGTTTTACTAAGATCGGTGGATGTATTTGTAGCTGGAGTTAAAGTGGCATCCAAATGGCTGCTAGAGGATGTCCATGGAATAGATCCTAACAATTCTAGACTGCCTTGATGAGTTGGGTGAAGTACGTCTGAGCTAGCACATAGTGGATCTGCCAACAGCATTTCATCTAAAATTGTTTTTATTTGACCTCCAGTTGCACTCAAGTTATTGTTCCCGTCTGTCTGAGTGTAATCCAACGAGTCTATGAATGCAACTGGTGTTAGTCCATTCGCTCCGTTCTCTAATTTGACAAAGTCAAAAAAGTCCGTCCGACACAGGTCATCGTTGACATCCATTCTGACGACTTGTCCTTTCGGATTTTCTTTTAAAACGATTGTCCTGGAAAAATAAAGAATGACAATCTCATTGAAAAGAGGCTCAAAGTTTTGAGTTAATAAATTTAAGCAAACAAGCAAGTTAACCCATTGTTTAATTATGTTCATGTTGGGTCAAGTTTTGAACCCAGAGCTATAGTACATACATTTGAGCAAATTGTATCTTTAAGATAAAAAAATTATAGCATAATAGTGATCAGATCAGAATCAAAATCAACGTGAATAAAAAACATGACATTGATCAGGTCAGTTAAAGATCCAGGGTGCAGTTTTTCTTAAACAAGAGACCAAATAAGAAAATGAGAAAAAAGTAAAGTCTGTAATTAATCTAGGTCTTTACAAAGTAAAATATAAACTTAGTTGTTTCCAATTTTGTTCTACTTCCTGTAAAATCTCACCATAAATGAAGATTATCAAGTAAAAGTGGAGGAATGGAGCATGTGCCTACTAACAATTTGTAGTGAAAGTATGATGCCTGATTTTTGTGATATGTACAATTAAATATGAAATCGTAATGTTGTTAATTTGCAAAATTTTAAATTGTCGTCAAATCTCATTCAGGACGATTGCAATTTGCAATGGTAGTGTTAAAGGGTGCCGATAATCGTGTATCTGTGATATTTCCTACATACACGACCAAAATTAGGCCAACAAAGCCGATGATTAAAATGAAGGTGTTCCTCAAAGAATTATCGTTAAAAAAATTAGGTGAAGATGAGGGAAGAAAGACTGAACATGATCTGAGTAAAGGGGCAGATTTAACCCCTGATTTCGCAACCTTCTACAGTTCAAATAAAATTCGTGAATCTCAACTTTCATCTGCATTAATAAACACAAATTTCTTTTGAGTTGATAAAACTAATCAACATATTGAACCTTTCTGTTAGCAATACTGAGAACAAATAAGATAACGCTCCTGATAAATAAAGCCATCCTTTGATTTCAACTAAAATGTTCTGATGTTTTTCTTGATATTACGATCCCTACAACCTTGAATATGTAACATATTTATAGGTTTTATTGTGACAATCAACATCTCCAATCTCGTTAATATATCGTCACAAGGATTAACCCCAATAGAAAATTATCTTTGTGACTATTCTTTCTTCATATATCAATTCAATTTTTATCTTTGAGCATATCTAAACTGATTTCCCGAAGGCCGGGACACATCATAAAACAACTTTACACCTTCTATGCATAATACAGTACTGATAATGCATTCACCTTGCAGAAAATAAAGACATTTAAGGTAGATTTTAAATCGATTTCGTTTGTCACATTGTAGAAATCGGATGTAACAGTTCACGTGTTTACATTTCATTCTTCTTTCCCCAAATTCTAACGAAAACTGAAAAAAGTTACAGATATATGGTAAAAATGCTAAAGATTATGAAAACGTTATCATGCGTTTTGAAATACAAATATGTACGGTACGTATGAATACGATCTGATAACCAGCGCATCACGTAAACATGATCATGAATTTACTTTCAACTAAAACTTGACTTAAGACATAAAGCTAAAGTAAAATTGTTTCCGAATATTTTACATACATAAAATCTTGCATCCAAGTATTTACTGTACATATTTTGGTAACTATCATCGTTGTCGTCGTTCTAACTCCCTATATAACTCATTTCATCACTCATTAAATTGAGTTTCTATTTTGAGAGCACCTTTAAAACTACAAATTGACAACTTTCTAAAGCCATTTAATTCATGTGCTGAATATACGTTGCCCGATGTTGCATACATGCTTGCTCTCAGTAAATGAGAATTGCATGTACGTAAAACATTCATTACTCATCCCGTCATTAGGCAAATAATGCGTGCTGCATTTTAGTGTTCAGAGACATCATAAGACATGTACTATAGTATCTGAGTTTATACCTTCCATCTTATCCATCAATAATTAAAAAATGTTTCCTGTATATATAGATACAGAGCAACAGTATGATGATAAATAGACGTAGTTAGTTTCTCCCAAAAGTGCTTTGTTATGCGCATACGATTACGATACCTTAGTACATCTCTTCCTCATGTGATTGCGTTGATGATGTCATTACCACTTATACATATTTTGTAAAGCGTCTTTACCTTAAAACCTATACATAAGTCTCACAAACTAGCACGCTTTACAGAATGGTAGTAAATGTTTTATTATAAAATTAAGTCTCACTCAAGTCATCCAACGTAAACTTCTGCTAAAAAATGATACGGAAACAAAGCACCAGTTTTCATAGATATTTGTTGTTTCTCGCCACTGGCGAAATTCATATATATATATATCCAAATTATAGTAAACGTGGCTAGACGTGCCTACCCAGTTTACTAACGCTGACCAGACGCGCCCAGACCACGACAAAAGATATTTCAGAAAGCGATATATTCATAAAGTAATGGCATTGGCAAGTTATCTTGTATGTTATGTATGTGTGACCATCATATGATGACGACATCCATAATTCAACATCCTGCATTATGAATCTCTATGAACTTTCTCTGAGAATCGTAAACATCGTAATCACACTAATTGGTTCATCATTTCAGATTTAGATGATGAGATTTAGATCGATGAAACAAAGTACAGGTTTTGTCACTCATACATATCGGCCTAAATTTTATTAGTTCACAGGACGGAGCTATAATATTGACACTATACTTAATCCATGGGTTAAAATCTGAAATGATAGCAATGTTATTTCAACAGGTCAAAAATTATATTCATATTCCGTGAATCTGCATGGGTAAGAAGTACAACTCAGCAAGTTCTTTAAGCCTTTAAACAAAGACGTCACAGTCACAAAGCATTTCCCTTCATGACATCAGCCTTCGATTTCACCTTTTCTGCTCTAACTCTTCGTCTCCATCCATTCAGTCTGTCTAACGGGCACCTGTCAAACTTTCTTTGCTGACATCTCAATCATGTCCAAGAACGCGCGAAATGAATTGAAGGAACGACTCCTCATTAAAAAGTGCTTCTATTTTGGCAACAAGTCATTTGGGTGCCTCATCATTCGATCCGGATTTACCTATTCAAAAAAAATGGCCGACTTCTCAACAGGTATGCATGAAACGATGTAATAATAGTGATCATTTATCATACTAATAGTTTTAAGCATGGCTTTACACACGATTAGTCCCAAGTTCGAATCTAACTATCATGCCAAATTTCTTTCCTCGCCTTGAATTTCTCTTCAGGAGAGAGCAATACAAATAGCGCAGGAGAAATTAATTTTATTATGACGAATCTCGCAGCGAATGGGCATTATCTTGATCGCCCAAGCCCAAACTAGGTGGAAGATTCATTGGATTTGATACTAATATTTGAAGCTAACTTTTCATTAGTGACGCAAAAATATCTTTTGGACTGTATCACATTCCGTAAAAATTAAGCCGTCTTAATCGCGGTTAAGACCAATAAAAACCATACATCCAGATTGAGTCACATAATATAAGTCTATCATTTCGAATTCTCGACAATAAAATTTTAGTCTTTTTTGTAATCCGATATGACCACTTTGCACATCCTACATTTTAAAAAACATCCAACTAGCTAACGCGAGCTAATGAAGCGTCAAAACATTCAGCAAAGAAAGGTATAAGATTAAATTGCGCTAAAAAGAAATCTAGCATGACATGACAGGTGATGCACTCACGATCGAATTTGCAAATGCATTAAATCAAAGCCTTGGGTGTAAGATTAGCTTATAGTGCATTTGACTGAATCCATCAAAGGTGCGATGGCATCCTTCCTTCAAATGAATTAAAATCGTGATTTTCTTTTAATACGTTTTCTTGGGTATCTTCATCCTACTCATTCATTTCAATTCAGACAGTCTCAAATACGCACATTTAACAGCACGTCGCAACGAAGATGTGAAGATACTGATTGACCATGGGCAATAAGAGTGAAGATGATACTGATTGTTTACTATTTAACTGTAGCCATAGTCGAACAATGTTTGGACAGGGTGCTTTTGTCTTTTATTGGTGATTAATGATAAAAGAAAAAGTGATGTGTGTTTTCTATCCGTACCCTACATCAATATAATATTTTTTAAAGTGTACCTATTTTCTATATAGCTTTAAAAATTTGTTCATGACATTCCATAGCATATAGTCATAATAAATCTTTGAAAGAAATTACAATACATATGGACGCATGATGATCATGGGATGTGTAGAATTTTAAATCCGACACTTTATACACTTAAATATATGTGAGGTGGACTATCATAGCATTTGCTTGGTTTTTATGGGGCTTACAGAATCTAACAAAGCAAAAAACTACAACTTCCTTCACCCACTTTGCACTGAAGAAAAATTATCATTATAATTTTGTCGTTTTGCGCAGTTGCTCGTTTCTACTCCTATCAGCATCATCATCATCAATATCCTTCCAATCGGGATAGGAGGAATATAGCACCTGAAAGTACTTATCTCCTAAGTCTGTTGTCACGCTGCTTCATGTTATGCTATTTGTTTTATTTTTAGCCATAACTTGACCTACAAAACAGTTTTCTCCTGTGCCTGCCTCGCAACCAACCAATATATTAAGGACAGGCGGCTAGACTCGGGAAGATGCATACTGTTACCAATGAATTTCAGGCAATTTAATGTAAACTTACATGGATAAGAAAATAAATGTCAAGAAAGTATTCACAATTAGTCGCATATATACGCTCTCTCTATGCCAGCTTAATTTTGTTCTTACGAGCTTCTTGAAAATACATCTACAAGTTCCTGATCTGTAGACATAGCTGGCTTGTGATAACAAGATATAAACACTTGACGAATATCGACTTGAATTTTGAAGATGAGGAGTGAAGAAATGATGACAAACCACTGAAGCACTAAATAGAGATAAGGCTTTAAGTAGGCAAGTATCAGTTGATGAATGGATTGTCATCATTTTTCACCGTACTAAAAGAAGTCAATTTAAGAGCATTATTAGCATCATCAAAAATGAAGCGACCCTATATTAAAAGTACTTCAATTCTTCTCCCTTCTTATCACTTCATTCTATCATCCATTGTGTGGATCTGAAACAAGGGGGAACTTACCGCTTCCCAATTTGTCCTAAATTTAAGTGTATGCATGTGTAGGCATCAAAATAATCAAATTCCGTGACGTTTCAGAACAAAGAAGTTCACTAAAAGAAACTTAATTGCATCGACAAACAATTGTTTGGGTAAAGATAATTTCAGATGAAAATATATGTTAAAGTTTGATACACAATTCATATCTAATTAGTGGAGCTCTTCACTCTTCAGAAAAAAGAAACATATAAATATATAATGCTTATAAGTAATCCTTCCTCCGTCCCCCTTTCCGTCCCAGCCTCCTCTAAAATCAGATAATTTAATGGGATTGATGTTCCTTGTTCCTGTTGTTGCTCCTACAGACATTTAATTAATCAAGTGGTCTTCCTTACACGAAAAAGAAAGCGGAGTTGTTCGCCTCCCAAGAGAGGAACCTTCATGTCAACTCATCACACACGTATTACATCCTGAACAGCATGATACATACATGATACAGTGCGGGGACTAATGGAGTAAGTTAGATTGAACTGATGCAATGTTCTCAAAAACATAACTACTAACAATTTATCATATTGGAACCAGAGTATAAGGTAAAATTTCCAAATGGTCTACAGATGCGAGCAGAACCCTTCGTTTGATATTTTCTTTTTATTAGCAAATGCCGATATATTGAGTTTGTATGAGTTAAGTTATACCCATTATACCATTTTATTATCAAGTCAGGCTTCATTATAGTTTTGAGCTCGATCAGGTATTTGTCTGTCCGTGAGCACGATAACTTTCACTGTGAATTTTTAAATTCTGTTGTCAGGTATGAATAGGTATATGGGCCAAGGCGGTGGACGAGTTGGAAGATTGGCGACATCCGGTTCCCCCTTCCAACAAGGGGAATGTCAAAAATACTTTACACAGCATATGATAAATCATTAAAACGCATTTTTCATGGTGTTTCAATTATAAAATTTTCGATGCTCACCGTTTCAAAAATACTGAGAAAATTCCAATTCTCAGCATACTACATAAAACGGTTACGGATTATCAAATATCAAATAAAGTCGGTAGCATAGCTTCTTCGCTCTGTCGATTGGTTGGTTTATAATCTAAAAAATACAATATTGGCGTCAATTTTGCTTTCCTCCTGTTAAAAATATAGTTCAACTTGATTCGCAGAATTGAACTATTTGCAAAGTTTAAATTGGGAATTTCGGAGAAAATTTGCATCGACAGAAACCATACTAAATGACAAATTATGTACTATAATAAAAACTTTAACTGAAGAACATGCATGCAAATGAAATTCACACTTGGCCATTCTTATTCTTACCAGCAAAGGTCATTTTAGTTTCTGTGATAATAATCGTAATTACGAAATTATCTGTACTGTGGCTTTCTTACTCACATGTCTATCTGTAGATGATAGTTTGTACGGTGATATTGTGATATGATATGAATAGGAGCCTTAAAGATGACGACAATAGGTCCTTCGCTCTGTAAGCTTACTATAAATTGCCCAATTGTCTTTTTATCCTCCCGTGTATTTACTGTGTACCTTCATTCCATTAAAATGCATTACCAAGTAAGGTTTCTAGTGTGTATGTCTGTCTGTAGCCATTTCTACAGTCTTGACGGAATCTCTGACCGGAGTGATATGCATTCAGTGTTTATTAACCAGTGCCATGAACAGTAATAGTAAAGCTAGGAGAGTACTGGCTACATTCTTCGGCTACGTTTTTCCACCCGCGATTTACTAATATCACATTATTATCAACTTTAAAGATAAACTCACGGCATTTTAACTATAATCTCTAATTTTTCATATTAGCCATGTAGCATCAGCCCCTACCAACACAAGATTATTCACCATGGGCAGATTATTAATGGAGAAGAATGAAAATGATTGGCATCACATCAGACAGAGAAGGAGGTAATTTAGGGCACAGCATGAAGCAACCTTTGCTTCAAGAAGGATGATTCGTTTGCATTTGAAAGAAGGAAATGTCTTACGTATTGAGCAATCCCAAACAATGAGCAGTGCAAGGGAATCGTACGAGCGTACAATTTCTATTTGCTTTATTTATACAGTCTGTTTTGGGATTTTCATCATGAGTAACCACTTTACTAGTGCCGACCGACCTCAGTAAAAAAAACGCTGACGAAGATTCAGTGACAGTGAATTCAACTAACTACGATGACATGATACGAGAATGCTAAATGTCAAGCGTGCAATTTCCATGTGCGTATATATGTAGTTCATAGGTTGCAGCCCTTACAATTGTGAGAGAAGTTGGGCCATCCAAGCAGTTAGTTCAATGCAGAAAA
>JAQGAH010001452.1:0-14212 GCA_034696885.1 Lepidocyrtus paradoxus
ATACTCATACACCGGCAAGTTTCGTAAATAGCAATCATTTAATCGTAAAAGTTGAGAATCTTCTTGCTTCCCCTCCTCAACCACACATTCTTACATGGATGCAATTTCAAGACCATGATATTCCATTCCACTGGAAAAAAAACTCGTGGATAAGGCGAATTGAAGATGACGATGATGTTTAAGGAGAAAACTTTTCAAACTTTTTTTTCTCCTACTGCTCCCCTTTTTTACTACTTTCTTCTTACTCTGGGGTTAGACGATGAAATGGGAAGATGTTCACTTTCTCCTAGTTTTTCGTGTGGAGCTCTTTGAAAGGACACGAAAACACATCCAACTTTAATATGCAAGCTTAATGTCATCTTTTCTCTTCAAACTTCATGTAAATCGTGAAGTGAGTCGTGGATTGTCATCTTTTCATTCCTTTGAGGAGAGTGAAGACACGAGAACTCATTTTACATACCTTTCTCCCTACTTTCTTCTGACTCTTGGCTTGGCCAGTTTATATTAGGTTTCGAGGGACGAGCCTCTGCCCAAACTCAGTCAAATATTTTCTTAGTGTCATCGTTAATTTCGTATGCAAACCACGTTCCTCGTAAAAAAAACTCTGTATGAAACCATTCAATTTATATAGTCAAAGTGGAAAAGTCAAATCAAGATAAATGCGTATGTGTTTCTGCATAATATTATAAAAATGTGTGTTTGTGTCTGGCTGGCTTCAAAAAGTTTTTGAAGTAAAGTTTGAGCTACTATTTTCCCTCTGAATTTATTCAGAGAGGACCTAAGGAGAGCTGTCTTGTGGCCTTGTTTCCTCTCTTTGGAGACTTCAAAAATCATTGACTATTTTTATTCCATCATGATCGAGAAATAAAGGAGAAAGATGCCAAGTGGAACTTTTAACTGGGTCCGCGTTTTTGGAGTAATTCCAGTTGCTTCCTAAAAAGTTAAAAGTAATGTGGTAGTAAAAGTAACCCGGGGAAGAGATATGTCTAGGTATATAAATGATATAGGATAGGATCCAGAGAGGAATGAAGTGTGCTGGACATCTGCTTATGACTAGTCTGTCACTGACTGGCCCAGGGTTTAAAAAATACTGAGAATCCATTTCCATCATCGGGGTTGAGTAAGCTGGCCCTGTAGTAAATGTAATGTAAATAAAGATAAGTAATCAATACTAAAAGGCAAGTTTATTTTTTCATGTGATGTCGATGTGGTATTTTTACTTGTGCAGGAGATAGAACAATCCTCATTTTATGCATGTTAGGATCAATATCTGAGAGAGTTAGAGGGGAAGACTAGATCCCTCTACGGCCAAGACACACCGAACCAGCAAATAGAAAAAATGAGGACTTTTACGAGCATTTCCTCTGCTCCTTCCTGAACTACTCCTTCTCCGAATTTCGCGAAAAGGGGAAGGAAGGAGAGAAGCACCATTTTCCTTTGCTACTTTTCTCCCTTGCTCACTTGTCTACGCTAGGAATGAGCACTTATACACTTAACCAGTACAAACATAAGCCTCTATTTTATCATTATACTTATGAGAGAAGTGCATGTAGGTATGTAGGTGGTCTACGGAAATGGAAACTAAATATTATTAAACAATCTCAGGAAATGTGAGTCAAAAAAAGCTTTAGGGGACATTTTAAAGACCTATTTTTACCCAGACGTACTTTAGTAAAAATCTTGGAAAAATTAATTTCTTGATGTATTATTTACCCACCATTATGGTCGATTTTCAACCCTTTATTTACAGAATCATTTGTATTTGACAAAACTTCAATCTTTACAAATGACAAAAAGGATAAGTTGACAACAGGGATGGATGCCCGATGGTGTAATAACATCTTTCGCGAAATAAAAAGAAAGAGAAAGCCTTCCTGAAAATAAAATGTTATACTTTATATCAACAGGAAATATTTATTAGTTTGTCACCCTGAGTTATGATAGGTGCCAAGTATTCGCAGATTACATATTGTATCGTTTGTTTGTCATTTCATTGTCGCTTCCACCTTTGCCTGGTTTGTACAAGTGCCAAAAATATATTCATCCACCAAAAGTGTTTTGGCCAGAGAATATGAACATGAACTAGAATAGGAAGTAAGTAAGTAAGTGACAGTCACTGGTCTGGTTATGCTGACGCTGACATTCAACTAACTCTCGAAGAAAAAGTCAAGTCAAAGAAATAAACAAAATTCTTTTCCCCCATTTTCTGTGCATGAATGGCTGTTCTTTCCATAAAGCCAATATACACATCGTATTTAAATGATCAATGCTCCCTTGACAGATTTACTACCACCGTGGTTTGGCTCGTTAGTTAAAAAATTCTTTATCTGATATAATATGCCTATGTAATTTCCGCCCGTGACCTGTTAGACGATCGTTGAACTGTCATAGCAAGCTTTGTCAATCTGTCTTTATATCTTGCGTTGCAGTGAAACAAGGAGAAGTATACTGCTCGCAATTTCCAGTCGTTTAACACATTACCATATTCAAAATATTAGCACTCTTTCAGGCGGCTTCCCTTTAGGTTGCTATATATTTCCAAGAAAAATACACCAAAAAAGAGAAAGGCGGACTCACAAAAGCATAAAATTGTTCCGGAAGGAAAATTGCTTTCTTTTCTTCCTTTCCAAATTTCCAACTTATATAGAACCTACCAGTGTAGAAGCCGGAATATAACAAATAATAACCCATTTAGAAATACGTGAATCATTTTTGTTGTTGTCTGTATGATGCTATGTTATAGCTCATATGTATGTATAAAAAATCTACTAAATTTCACTCCATGTTTCATTGACTGCGTCATTTTTTTTAGGAAAAGAACCAAGCAGCTTTGCTATGACTTATGACGTGACTCTTTTTCTTATTAAAATATGCGAAACGTAGAAAATGTTGATTCCAACTTACATACATTTTAATGAAGTAATGAACTCTTGTAGTCAGATCACATCTTTTAATACAGAGAGGAACGTACTCTAGTCGATTAATTTTTTTGCAAACTCCTTTTTATTCCTTTATTCATTCCAATTTTCTAGTCAAAACAGCAATAAAATGTGGAATGGAATGTTGCGTAATAGACATTTTATAGAAGATTATATTTCTTCTGTATTCTGCGCGTTAAAGAGTTTACTTTTCTCCTTTTACTTTCTAAAATGCGTATACATAATGTAATTTTAGTTATCGTCTTGATATCGATATCCTTCTTAAACATAATCTAATCATTATAAAGTTCCAATTTATCAGGGATGACACAGTTTAAGCTGAATATGAAAAATAACTGCGGAATTTCTTATTGAAATTCTGGTAAAGTAAATATAAAGTCGTGATCGTGATCACACCACTTTTAATGATCTTTCCCACACTTTGATATTCAACTCAACTTCATCTTAATTTTATAGCAATATTCCTGCTTGCTTATATTTATAATATAATATAACAAGACCATGGAACGACATAAGCTGACAATTTTTTTCACAACTACTTCCATATTTTTGCGCTTTCTCTGGCCTTCAACAAGCGCCTATATATTCATCATAATCATATTAAGTAAGTTTAGTACTAAAAGGGGAAGAACTCTAGAATTTGCCGACTCTTATTGCGTTTATTGCGTTTTAGTCTCCCAATCTCACTGTGAAAGCTAGTGAGAGAAAATGTTAGGAGTGGGATTAGAAAGTTGCTCTAGATTTAAGTAAATGGCACGAGCAGGAAAGCTTTCCGAGAAAGGGAAGAAAATGATTTCCCATTTTGTTTTCGTATTACGCGTTTATTTTATTTGACTGCCAACATATGGGATGGGATAATAAGGAAGACTCAAAATTGAAAGTAATCAACACGAATGACATCATACTTACCAGTGTAATAATGCTGCTGATAGAGCCAAGGAAGTATAAGCCTATATCCCGGCATAATCTTTTCCCATCGCATCGTCCTCATCATTAGCCCTTCGGAAATGTCTTGACATCTAATGTCGTCGAGAGTTCTCATCTCATTACTACTGATCATTTCTTTGCTAGTATATTTTCCGTAAAATTTGCTCCCTCTCCGATATTCACTACAAGTGATAGCGACAACTGAAAATTTTGAACATGGGAAGGAGGAGGGATGAGAGGAACGATTTACATGATGTCATCTAATGTATCCCCAAGGGATTACAAATTGCTATTAGGTTACACCATTTCCTCTTCTGTTACTGCTACGTAGATCGAATGCTACGACTCATTTATAATGATGGGTTTTTAAACAGGGAAAAGTATTCACTTTCAATAAACCTTAGATATTCTGAGTATTTTCTTAACCCCCCATTGGTTTATCCCAAAAGCATATCACATTAAGTTATTATTATCTATCTACATTTAAAAGACTAATGACAAGGGAAACTTCTTCTTTTTTTTTTTTTTTGCTAAAACATTTAATACCTTTAGTACGTAGAGACAAGCTGGACTCGTGATAAATCATTACGTGAGAGCGCTGCTCAAACAAAACTATTTGATAAAAGTATAACTATTATTAGTTTGACCAACGGTGAAACTAAGGATGACCATGACCATATACACGCCACGGCAATATACTAGCTGGATGAGGGTTCTGGTGAAAGCAAGGGAGCTTTTACATTACCTTGAAAGTGTTCTCCCTTTTATTGCAGCTGCCATCGACTCTGGATAAAAATGGGACGTGAGAAAAACTGGATGACGATGATGAACGAGCAGGGCATGAAGGTCTAAATACAAGACCACACACAGATCTTCATTTTTTATCTATAAATGTTTTCATGTGTCAGCATCAGACTTTCTGTCTCCATGTATTTCCCTCATGTTTTTTTCTCTTTCCAAACTATCCGCATCAGATCATATATTGTGTGGAGGTGGATTGCTGGCAAGGAGGATGGAGCACGCAAGCAAATTATGTCATAACGTAGCAAATATATATGTATATTTGTCTGAACCTAGTCTGACTTGTGCCATAAATACAAAGTCGTTTCATCCCTAATTCAAAATATAGCTCATTCACGTTCCCTTCCCTTTTTACTTACGCTTCAGATCCTTTATGTGCATGCATACACAGCCAGCAATAAATATAGTCTCATTTTGAGAAAATGAGAATAAAGGGAAGAGCGCCATAAACCCGTTGCCAATAATTCCACACATTAGATTGAAATTGGGAAGGGAGAGGGAAAATGACGAGAATCGCTATCCCAGAAACTGATAGCATTACAAGTAGTGTAAGGAATAAGGAAAAGATGCAAATCGTCTGTAGATGTTGCAAAGCCAGAGAGCGAGAGGAACAGAGATGTATTTATCAGATAACGGCAAACACGGGCCACCCACCAAAGACACAAGAGAGAAGAACTTTATCTATATTCGTATAATCAGATTGATAGTGGGAGTCTGAGTCTGTATGCATGCACGAAAGCTACAGATATTCCAGATATACAATCATCCATGTCATAAGCCATCAGGATTTATGAGGTAGTTGGCAAGGAAAACAGTGGAAATGCTGGAGGGAGAAAGTATAGGAGCTTTACTCCACAAAAGAGTTTGGACGAGGACGACTCTCTCACAGCCACTCCTTCACTCACTTTAGTTCACCCACTTTGCTATACACATATCACCATATTATCATCAAATGGATGGGATGGATGGGGAGAAAAACAAAGGAAGCTATTTTCATCGTTTATAATGTATAATATTATGTAATATTATATCACCCCTCATATATAGTCCATTTAGCCTACTTTTAGTGCTACTTTTCTCCTTCATTCGTATCGTACCCCATATCAGTTACATTTTCTCAACTACTTTCCAAACCATCTCTTCTCCTTTGCTCCTTATACGACTTTTTATGTCCTTGTCTATTGGCAATCAAATGAGATCTGGAGAACAAAATACAGGCTCGTTTACGTCCCTCCATCTTGGTTGGTTCGTTTTTAGCTGGATTGCCAATGCCAATGATACCTAAATTACGAACATGTAGGGATGGATTGGAGGCCTTCATTCTCCCTGTCCTTCCTTGTTCTTCCTCCTCTCATCTTTTGCCCACATTTTCGTATTGTAAATACTACATAATCTATTTTTATGCTTGTTCTTAATGTATCTGGATGTACTTCATTGGATGGAAAAGTCAATATAGAAGTTATATGAGAGTCTCTCAATTCGATTTCGATATTGCTCATCCTTACATAGTTGCCATCAAGGCCTTCTTCATATTACTGACAATTCGGAGGGGAACATTAAACCCATGTTTAAGCTTTTATATCTTAAGTGTGATAATCCTGTTGAAGGAGAAAATGGTGGAAGCTAAAGATACGATAAAACATCTCTATATTTCCTCCATCCAGAAACATGAAAATGAGGGTAGGGTTAGGAGAAAACAGGATGCTCCAAGTCCTAAAACTACATCAGGAATGTTGCAATACTTGAACTGATTGTGGAGCTGAAGTAAAGAGCTACAAAGAGAGCATTAAAATCCACTAAAGGATCTTAACTCGGGCTCCCCTACTTCTCCAAAGTAATGTGAAGATGAAGAGGCAAAGGTACTTAGGAAAATGAGTGAAAGTACCTAGTGCAAAGTACAAGTTCGTAACCTATATATTGAACAAGTACCTCTACCTACCAAGTACAGTGTCATTGGCATCCACAGCAGGAAGCGAGAGCCTCAAAACACATTATGAGCACTGATGAGCGACCATCCTTAATCCGCCTTTTATCCCAAGTCATCCAGATATTCAAGCTTGAAAATCATTCTCATCAGCATCAACATTGGCAAGACTAAAATCTGGATTTCAATGAGGCTCATCTTTATTATGCTAGCACACAAGCTTAAAAGGCTATGGAGTACGATCTTTATTACACAGGAGGCTGAGAATGAGCCCGGGTTACATGTTACAGGGAATTATTCACGCGGTGATGAATGATGATAAATTTCCAGCCCATCAATTCAGGTGGAAAGTATGTAAATAAGGATCAACCACTTTTTCCCCCAAGTTTGTTTGGCATAGACCTAGATAACTTTCTGTTCCGTAATTTATAGGCATGAGAATTTGTCTACTTTGCAAAAATATTTTATAACAGAGATAGATTACAGCACATCAGTAGATGGGCCATCCATTTAGGGATTTTTCAGAGGGAAATGTAAGACAAATAGATAGGGAAACGTTTCCCTTATCTTTTCCCTCTTGTTGGAAATAGCGCATTGTCGGAGCCTAAAACAATCCACAAGTTAGAAATAGTTTTTTTTTTCTCCGTTACTTTGTGGCTAACACACTCGCGGTAATCAGGTTAGGAGGCAACTGTCCTTTGTTCTTTCTCTTCATTTATCCATTGTTCAGTTTCTTTATTGGTTTGCCGGTTTTATTTGAGATGAGATGAGGGAAAGTCCTTTATGCCTTGTATGAATTTATAATGCCACTGGGAGCAGCGTTTGAATTAACTCGGAGAATTAAGCTTTCTTCATCATGTTTCTCCAGGCTTGGTGGAGCTCGGCTCTCCCATGTTTATTTTTGCGCTGAGGATGACTGGCTGGCTTGCAAAACCTGTTTGTGTGTTGCAAGATATGGCAAAAGTGTAATTTGCACGAGGGGAACAATGAGACTGCTGTTCTTTTGTGAGAGCATATCCCGAGAAAGGAAAATAATGCTGCTGATAAGTTTAAGTAAAAGGAGGGGCTCCTGACTTTTATGCTCCTTTAAAAACCCTCCTTTGCATCACTCCACTGGTGAAATTCTGAAACGGCGAGCTTGCATTATCATATACCATGAGGCGAAATTGTTGTCTTATTTACCAAGTTTATCTCCTCTTTACTTTGTTTCCCCTTTCAGGCCTTTGTTTAGCGCACTGTAAGTAGCGTATAAATTGGGTTTACTCGTGTGTCTGGTGAACAAGAACGTATCACTCTTTTGGGATGCTAAACTTTTTTTATTTATTTATATTTCCAGGAAAAAAAATGCCAGGAGGGAGGAAGCGTATTAAGTATTCTACTTAAATCGATAACATATTTTGAAAGTCCTTGACTTCAATTTTTTCATCGAATTACATCTATTACATTACCATACTTTTAAAATTTAATAACGAAAATAGACTTTGGAATCTTCAAGAGTGCCTTTTAAAACAATTTCCACGCCGTTGTTTTTCTTGTACTGGTTCTACTAACATATGAACACTGAAGGTTTCTGGTTCAAACAAAATTCAGGAAAGTTACGAAAACTAGGTAATTAAAGTTTAGTATATTACTATTAAATCCTGATACCTTCATAAGCGAGTTAATCATGGCCATACTCATTTCCCTTTCAATTGGCTAATAAGCATGCTGCACTTGAAAATGCTTAATTAGGAATATTAGCTCGTAGGGGGATATTTGAATAGGCTAATGATTTATTAAAATCCAACATGAATTAATACAAACAACGGTTGTAGTGATGAGGATGGTGATGCTGATAGGATCATTCCCAGACAACTTTATTGTTTGTACCCACAGTAAACACTTGAAAATTTTTAGTTACAAAGCCCTTACGCGTACATTTTATTACAAGACAGTCGTAATTGTACGCGCGTGATCGCTTCTAGGTTCATAAAGTCTGCCTCATCTTCTTCTCAGGTATGATGCATTGTTTACCTTCAACACGAACATAACCTTACCTCCTCCTCCGAATAATTTCTCACGGAGGGAGAAACAAGGTAATAAAAATAATAAGTTGAGTGCTCCCAGCTTACATGATAAAATGAAGAGCCCAGCGTTGTGAGTTTGGTTCAACGACCCGAGATTAGTTAAATGAATCAAATGAGGGTGAAAGCAGAAAGTGGATGTGGAGCGGATGGATGATGATGATGCAGATGTGAAGTAATATGATGATGACTTACAATAAGTGGTGCTATCTGCATGCTGGGTGAGCCCCGGTGCTGTTGTTCCTTACCTAGGCATTTTATGTGCACTTATTTTATGAGTGGTTTGCTGATTCCAGGGAATGTCTAGGTGCTTTCCATTTTACATTTTCCGTACTTTTCCACTGTGTACCCCAATCCATGTTGAAATATGTACACAATGAAACTTAATTGCTGTCTTTTCTACGAGCTCCAATTCCCTACCTCACTCTCACGCAGCGTTTGTTATTGACTGAGGAGAGTGAATCCACTATAATTGCCTATCAGGATTTGGCTCCTGAGTCGTACAGCCTCGGTGAAAGTGGAAAGGAGGGATAGCATAGTTGGTAATAAGGTTGTGTGTAGTTGTTGTTATTACTTACTGAGAGAGTGATGAGAGGGAGTAAAATGGATTGAGAAACGTAATAAGTACTGAGAAAATTGAGCAACTCAAGTGTATGCAGATACAGGTTATGTGGTTGCAATATAGCTAGGTATAAGTTACAGCAAGAACCATTTGGCTGGCTGACTTGCTCGGTAAAAAAAAATATTTTCATGGAGAAATGTGTAAATAACAATATTTTTCAATGAAAGGGGAAAGCCCAACATTTCATCCTCCTTCTCCCCGCTAAGCTAATCTGACTAATGGCTGGCTCTACTTTAGAAAATCAAACATAATCAGAAGCTTCATACGAAAATTACGGATGGAAACGGAAAAGAGGCTTCCAGGGAAAAGGCCCTATTCCCTCACCCATTTATGTTCTTTTTTGTACACATTTTTCACTAAACTAGCTAATTCCACTTAAGTTGCCTCATAAAAATATCTTTTCTTGGGGGAAATTGGCTCCTTAAATGAATAGATGCGTTGGTATATCCATGTCCTTTTCACCCCTACACTTACTCATATTAAGACTAATCGTAATGGCTTCACTTGTCTATGGAGGACTATGGCTTTATGCCTACCTATAAAACTCCTTCGTTTTGTTATCCCATCCATTTCGAAAGATTGAAAAAAAATTCTTAAAAGCTAAAATAAATGCTTTGTGGTGAGGTAAAAGGGTTTGGAGAGAAAAGCAGAGAAAAAAATCCGCACAGCAGGGAGGATGGTGAGATGGAATGAGAAGGCTTTAAAAATCTATGAGACGATAGGGATCCGTCGAGATGGATAATGAGAGGGGAGCTCTTTTCTTCAAGGAAACAAACGAAAGTCAGTCAACTTTATGCGCAGCATGGTGCATCATTGTGGAAGCCATTGAGAGAAAGGATGCTTCCACTTTTTTCCTTTCATCTTCCCTTCGAATACGACTAATGGATGGTTATATACGCTAAATACTATAAAAATAAAAAAAGGTAGCAAGCAGTTAGCCATCATTATATTAACCGGATATTACCCCTATGCTGGCAAAGCTTTTTTCTCTGTCTTATAAACATATGCCAATATTTCCGGGACAGAGTGATTAAATTATTGCTCAAGTCAAAAAAAAACTTCAGAAATTACGGTATAACGTGATGATCTTTCCCCTTTTAAAACAACTCTCTGATTTCTTTCCCAAGGTTAAGAAAGTTTGCGTCCGCCCACTTATAGTCAATAAATTTATCATCCAAATTTGCCTGGATTGCAGCATCAATCCAATCCAACTTTCATCTCATTCTATTCAAGGATCTGTGTGGGAGTTTGAGTCCAGTGTGGAGGTCAAAAAACCCATCCCATCATAACATTAGCATTATGTTATGGGAAGATTGTGCTAACTTTTACGATTTCTTTAAGTACGGAAGAGAAAAGTAGGTATCAAAAATTTCATAAATACACCTCTTTATGTTTACGACATTCCCACTTTACCTTGCCATAATATATAATCATCAGCATCAACATCATCATCATCATCATCACCGTCATTGTTTTTGGCTTTATCAGATTTTCCCCTTGCTTCCCTCACTCAGGTTGAAAAAAATGGAGTGGAATTCAAACGCTGTGGGGTGTCCCCTTCCTTTTTTACCATCATCTAATAAAAAAGCTGCTTGGCTTAAGATGTGCTTTCCTTCGGTTACCGGTGCTTTTACCTCCCTTCCACACTGTTCATTCTGAACACATGACTGCCTCCAGATAATGCCTTTTTTACGGAATACATAGCTGCATGTATACTCTGTAAAACCACATGCTTTTATAATATAATCATAAGCATATCGAAAGCCAAAAAGGAGAAGGTGACAAAGGGAAAAGGAGGATTTTTTTTTGCTTTCTCCCTTTCCCCTTCATGCATACATACTCCATTCTACATACGTCTGTCATCACCAACTCCGACACCATTTTTAGTTGATTCTCTTCCTAGTTCAGGCCAACACCGGATCGTTTTTCTTTTACAAGATGATGTACTACAAATGGCTCTTGTTCTCTCTCTTAAGATAACATCATTACGATAAGAGATGGGTACTCGAACACTTTTTTTCCCCCAAGAGTTGGGAGTTGGAAGCTACACCGTGCTCTGGAACAGTAAATGCTTTCACATGACAAATGGAAATATTATTGCAGAACTGGGGAAGAAATTTTTTTTGTTTCATTTTTACTCGGGATACTTCCTCTTGTAGCAAAAATGTAACTGATACAAAGGGCATAATTCTTAAGTTGAAAGAAAAGGGAAAAAAAGCAAAAGGAAAAAGGAAGCACTAGCGTATAAATTTATTACTAAGACTTGTATGGATCACCCATAACCATGAATTTTGCTGACATTTATATAACGATAATGTCTTTTTCTTTTTTTTCTTTCGCACTTTAAGTGCAATGCACTTAGCCAACCGCTGCCAACCACCATCATCGCCACCATAGTAGGAACATCTCCTATTCTTGAACTCGCACGGTTGGGCTTTGCTCCTTATCGGGCAAAGATTTTTAAGTGAAATAAGCGGTAAATGGAATAAAAACACACAATGACGGAAATGGGAGAAACAACGGGAAAAATCTCAACTCGACAATACATTTACAGGGTTGTGTTGCCACATTAAAAATGGTTAAGTTTGGAAGAAAAAAATCGTCAATTTCTCTAGATGAGTTTTTTCTTCAAAGAATAAGGGGAACACAAAGACTATAGCTGGGTCTGTGTGTCGCTGCCAGAAAAGTCATATCATTAACACAATCATCATCACATCACCTATCGTATTTCATTTTTTTTCTTGGCTCTGACAAAAGTCGTTCCCTAACCTCCCTACATAATGTAAAGGCTAAAAAGGATGCCTAGTCATAATTTTTAAATGGGGAGCCTACTTCCGTCACCATCATTGTATATTTAGGGCTCTGGGAAAATTATGAGGTAGAGGAAACCTTACAGCGTGACAAAAATCTAAGGTAATGTATAAATTAAGTTATCTCATACACGCCAGACAAGAGTCAGCATCATGATGGTGATGATGATATCTGAGCAAGGTGAAGGGAGCAAGGCTCCGCTCGGGTCATTGCATTCCATTGTTTATATATGTAGTTATCTTCCTACTAGTCTCATTGAGCAAAGGTTTTTCTTTTGAGAAAAGGCCGGCAGGCGTCAGCCGACTGGGAAGCTATTGCCAATGCTCCTCAGCTGGTATATGCTCCAAAATAGTGTAGATCACTATATTTGCAACTTGACAGATGACACGACAAAGACCAGAGGATGCTGCTCCTTTTTTACTTAAGCTTTTCCTCTAGCCAGAGAAAACATTCCATAAAGGAATGAGAGGGAGCTATAGAAGATTCCCGAGCATTTGAAAGAAGGATGAAAAAGTTTTTTTCTCCTCTACTGCGAAGAGGATGACAGAGAAACGATCTCGCAGTTTTCTAGGTATATATATTTAGCAGCTACTTTCATCCTTTTCCTCTATAAGCGTGTGAAATGTCTGGTATATGAAGTTTCAGTTGTAGGTGGATTTTCGTCTTACTTCCACTCCTCCTTGAAAGAGCCCACAGAGAAAGTAGAAAAGATACGGTTTCTTGCTGGCATGGTCGTGTTCTCTTTTTCCAAAAGAGTTTGACAAGGATTTATGCGTGTCATTCTTTCGTTCAGGAGCAGCACTACAAAGACGGCAAATTCTGGGAACATGGTCCTTCCTATAAATTGGAGTAGATTTGTATATAGCTCATTTATCGAAGGAAGGGAGAGGAAGCAACGGCGGCATGTTTGTGCTTCTCTCTATGTGAGCGTCTTTGAAAGGGAGCAAAAAAAGAGAGAAAATGCACATTCACGCTATTTTCACTGTTGGAACGAATTTGCAAAAAAAAGATCCTTCCTATTTTCGCATTATTACTTGATACTACTATATATATTTGAGTCTGGGTTCGATATCCAATTTGGAAATTGTGAATGTTCTTTCCCTCAATTGAAACATTTTATTGAAAAATATTCCCTACTTGGTGTATCGGAGTATTTTTTGGGCCGTTGCCTTCCACTTTTGGGGGAACGGAACAGGGCGTTTTTAACTTTCCAAGATGAAGAAGAAGAATATTCCTTTCAGTTTGATAGAGAGATATTTGCAAAAACAGGAGACAGCTCCAGGCCGGCAGCCTCTTCCTTTTTTCTAACTAAACGAGAAAGTTGAGCAGGCAGTAAATCACTAAGCATTGCTTCGAATCGCTACCATCAGCATCATTCCACAAATAGGTATTGTATATCAGATTAAAGTGGACAAGATATTAACCCTAACCCTACATATGGCTCATGATATAAAAATGGAGATCCTTACTTGGCTAAAACCTCTCTCGCCCCCAAAAAACCCAGTGGAATGAAAGTAGATTGGATGCTTATCCGGATTATTTACGCATAACCACCCAGATTTTTATAAAGTGGAATGGATTTTTGAAGCGGATCTCATGATGAGATAGTGATGCGGCGGATGGATTGTTATTCATATTTTAAACTCTCACGCTGATTGTGAGATAGGGAAATGCCATCATTTCCGAGAGATTCCTCTTCCCTTTCCCCTCTCGCTTTCTCCAAATCTAATCTGAATATTTCCATGGATGGCCTCTCTAATCCTAATGTATTATTCGCTTGGGATGAGATCTGGCATGTACGAAATGCAAACACCATATGAATTATCGACATTTTTCTTCTTTTGACACAAGGGAAAAGCACACACTTAAGGTAGGTATAAGCAATACACATGGACAGCAATCTGCAAAACCAGTTTTTCAATATCCCCTCCAATGACAAAATCTGTTGCTGGTGGCCACGACGTAATATCAGAAATTACACAAACAGCAAATGTTCCCTCCGCCAAACAGATACCGCAGATGATTACGACAATCTTCCTCATATGCATGTGTTTCATACGATGTCCTACTTAGAATGTAGCATCGTCTCTTTGTCTTTTCTTCATGAAGATATGTAGCACATGCG
>JAQGAH010001453.1:0-14209 GCA_034696885.1 Lepidocyrtus paradoxus
AATAAGCTAACACATATATGGAAATTGAGAGGACGCAGCACAGCTGCGTTCCTCTCAATTTTACCAGAGATTTATTTTACTTGCAATAATGTGAAATGCGATATGATACGGTGTATGGGTTTGTGGAGGTCCATTTGATTTGATATGTTACCGGATAGCAGCGCAGTTTTGAAATAATATGCAATCGTTTGGGACGATGTGATGGGATATGATGGAGATGGGATGATATCATGCACACACCTACACAAACTACAATAGGGATCCACCACAAAGCACAAAGTCAGGTTGGGTTTGCGGGAGTGAAAGGAAAATAACAGCTTTGCTAATAAAAGTAGAAATAGAAAAAACACGCAATTCACTACATTTTATGCACTTTTCCTTTCCATTTTAAACGCCATTGTGAGGGGGTAGCGTAGGGAAAGAACAACTTTTCAATTTTCCGAGCTGATGTCAAATCAAGACAAGACAAGTCACACAAAAGCATAAAATCGGACGGGTTGTAAAGCGCGGAGCTTTTTAGAATTTACTTTAAAAGCATAATATTTTTTTAGGTATACCGCCGAGCCGAGTGTCGGTCAGTGATGGTGAATGCAAGTTGATTGTATCGTGAAAGCAGTCAATCTCGGATATTATTTTTTTTAGGTAAAATGCTCTTCTTTGTTAAACCATCAAGAAAGTTAAGCAGCATATACATATGGACATGGACCTGTCCAGAATGTTCATATGTAATTGAATGACAATCAAGCTTCAAGTTATTTTTTTATTCCTAAGTAAAAGTTTAAAAGGTTGATGGACTTGGTCACTCTTGGTGTCTAGGGATGACCTGCTAGATGCATTTTCGATTTGATGCTGGAATACAGAATATGTATAAGACGCGTAGGCAAATGTCTTGTTGAGAGGATTTACAAGAATTGACACAAATGCCAATATTTCAGCAATTTCTTAATTCAACGCTGATAATATTTTAAATTGTTGACACAATATACTATTCTTAACAGATTAAATACGCCATATCTATTGTAAAACAGATTGCTTCGAAATTTAAAGAAACCTTTAACCCTGCAATTTAGCTAAAAATATATTATCCAACTTTGCTAACCTAAAATCATAATTCAAACAGAAGCTAATTAGATATGTATCTGAGCACATTAGCTTGGAAGAACCACAACTAGCTTTTTCACAATCGCAACACGGCCAAATTTTACTTCCTCTCTTTTCCAAAATTTCCCCGACTGACACCACCGCCATATCCCCATCATCAGGATATGCAACTGCGGAAAAGCATTCTCAGCATTGGTACATTCCTTTGAGCAAGTAAATAACTACAATGACACTTGAAGCCTCGAATAACTTGGTATATCATCATGCGGATATGCTCCTATGCCAAAGTGAACTCACGACGGTGACGACCAACTGGAAAAAGAGTAGACCTATCTCCTTCTATCTCTATCTCTGCCAAGTCAAAGCAAGTCACGTTCCGCCATTTACATTAACAAGTTGCGTTTCATGAACTGAAATGATGTAAACTGTTGGAATAAATTTGAAGCGCTTTGGCTTTCGCTGCAGTCAATATTCCTCTCACTTTTATTCCTCCCTTTTGATGTCATGTCATGTCACCAGTCAACAGTCACCCAACTTCCTCTCTCTTGCCAAAAACGCCGTCATCGCCAAAAATATTACACATATCTTGAGTCATAAAAGACTAGTTCGTCCATCCATCCTCCCATCAAAATAAAATCTCATTTTTACATTTTCCTCTCCTCAGTGGATAGACTTTCTTAAGATGGATTTTGACTCATGACATGATAGCTCCTATTCATCTTTATTCGGATACTTGATTTTGACTTCATATCATCATTATATGCTGTTTATACAGAAGAATGATGACATTCTGTAAGACCTGACTTTGAGTTATTTTCTTCTCTACTTCTTACTTGAGCTCATGGAATGCAAATAAATTTTGTCATAACTTTATTTTTTTTCAAATTGAGATCCCCATCTATTCCACATCGGAGCGCCAGGACTAAAAGGAAAATGACACCGACAAGGCTCTCTTTCTACAAACTCGGTTGTCACATCATAATCCTACCTTTATTGCACATAGCTTAAGATAAACTTGAGTTTACGATTGATTCGAAAAGACAACATTGAAATGGATGCACACACTCACACGCACTTTCCCAATAATCAAACAAAATTGGAACACGCAACCCAAACATGACGGGGGAGTGGATGGGGATGTTCGTAAAAACAAGAAAACCTTGAATTGCGTTGGGCGTTTTGGAAGGAAAACAAACCCGTAAAAGTACAAGTTTTTTTTGTCATTTTTAATAAATATTTGTGCATGAAATATTGATACAGATGCATGTCATCATATGGCGTGCCCTGCCGTCATAGTCAGTGTTGGTTGGGGGGATGATGAGTGCGTTGAGTGCCCCTCGCTGATGACCACTGGGATTTCTACTTTACGTGCAGTACGAATAGACTAGCCCAAGCCTAATTTAAAAGTTTACTTTTCATGACAGTTCATCTAGAAAGTTTGGTTTGCCCATTTTCTGGATAAATATGTGTACGCTGATGCTTCAAAATAAGAGCAAATATAACATGAGCTGAGACAAAAATCTCCCTCTCGCTCGTTTATCCACGCAAGAATACAAAAAAAATTAGGGGATACGAAACAAAATCGGGATAAACGTTAATAAACATGTCTACACGACGTGACTCACGCTAATAATTTCTCTTTTCCTTCATCATGCACTTATCAGCATTCATTATGCACTTTTCAGCACAATGGGGACGGAAAACTCCAGCAATTCCAGCATAACTTATTTGGTCACCTGTCTGGGAGGAATTATGTTCGCATGTACGGAGTTTTTACAAGTTAAATTGGAATTCAAATTAGAGCCAGTGCGTAAACCGATGAAAGCAAATGCAAATAGCTGTACATAGTACATAGTACATGCGTCTTGGCAAAAAAAAAACGAATGTAAATATAAGATGAGAAAATAAATTTCCTCCTTACCTGTATATTTTGGATGAGCTGCTGACACGCAATCGGCGGGACATCTTTGCTGATGGACACAACAACATCTTCGTATCCGCCATCATCATTGATACGAACGTGAGACTCCCCCACGGAGGAGTAGGACAAGAGGAGAAATCCAAGCACAATCATAAACTGGGGCAATCCTAGAGCTGATGATGAGCATTTCCTGTGAGTTCTTCTCCTTTCACTGTGGAACAGCCCACTACAGCATACACTATCACTTGGCATTGTACCACCACAGATGAGCTTGTCCTTCTGACACATTTTCTCTCCAGATAGGGGTTCCATTTTCATCAAGATTGCTAATATTGCCACAGTCAAGTGACAAATATGACACAACACAAACGTCACAAGCACTATTCAGTATAGGAAAAAACCACTTTCCCTTTCAAAATAATTACTTTTGTTCCCCCAATTTTAAATCAAATTATGCGTATTCCACATAACATGGATAACTTTGTGTGCAGTGAGTTGTCTAGAGTGAAATCTAGTCAGTTTCCCAGTCGTCTTCATATTTTATCCAGATGATGCTCCAACGCATAGCTTCTACTAGATTAATAAACTTGCTGGTTTAGTTCCCTTCCAGTTTTCCCAGTTTGAAGGACACCTTCCCTGATAATGATTCTCCTCCTGGAAAGCACAGACAAACAGACATAGACACAATTATAGTATTATTGCTGATGGGATCCCTTGAAATTAGATGGTTATCATGTTGGATGCTAGTCTAGTAGTTTGCACGAGGATTCTTAACAGATTACAAGTTGCTCTGTTTATCCCCCTTCCTGTTCTCACTTCCCTTTTGATCTCTAACTGTAATGCCGAATTATATAGGGAAGCCTTGTATCAACTGTGGCATCTCCCATTTATCTCATGGAGCATCTCGAGTATTCATGTGAAAATCGGCTGATTTACTATGATCCCTTGGATTTTCGCACTGTTTTCCCCTCATGGGAGGAAGTTGGTAGATGTACCTAATCTGAAGACTTCCTCCGAGTTTGTGCCCAACTCTTTCAAGCATACCTACATATATTGAAGGGAAATAGTGAGGGCCCTTGTTAGCTCCGGTACTGTGGGACTTATGCAAGTTTGATTGCGTGAGATATGATATGATATATGTATGAGGATGATTATGATGATCATGACGGTCTCACTTGACAAGAAGGAAGAGAGAGTGAGAAGATCCTTTGTCACAGACATAGGTGTATGAACCCACTTTGTTCTATGTGAAAAGGACTGGGGATGAGTGTGAAACTCAACTCCAGAAGAGTTCTCTAGACCTGCTAAAGCTAAGTAAAGTAATAGATGAGCAAATCTCGCAAACAAATCCCACCGTTATCATCCGTCTTTCTGGGGTGGTGGTGGAGGTGATATGCTGCTTTGGAGTTCCTTTACTCCCTTTTTAGACATGTCTCTTGTGCTATGCCCTGTCCCTATATTTGACTTTCCCCTTAGTCCTTTTCTGTAATAATATAATGAAAGGTTGGATCTCTCCCCCTCCCCAAACTTCCTTCTTCAAACGTGTAATGGACAGGTACATTCCTAGTCCTCCCATTTATACTACTTGTTAGGTATGTTCAAGAATTAATCGTACTTTTTTATGCTCTGCACGCCAAAACCCCACATTTATTTCCAACTGCCCTTTTCTTGATCAAGTTAATTGTTAAACTTTTCGCAAATAGTTTGTAAAACGGGTTGTCAAATCCTATCCAAGAAACCCTGAAAAGTACTTTCTCCCCGTAATTGGCAATATGGTGGAGTGGAATGATGAAGATTATAATCAACCTCGCCTTCTTCCGCTCTATAACTTGCATTGTGCCCTTTCTACATGTGCAGGGGTATTATAGGCATTTACGTTACTCCCTATATTGGAGTTAGTCAATGGGTTTATGAGAGCGTGGCGAGCAGACGTGTGCTTGCTTTCTTTTCATTCCAGGTCACACACTACCATACTATCCATCTCCCAAACTGCTCTATACACTTTTCCCCATATTTTTATACCAACCTATTTATAATGCTCAAATAGGAAACTTTTCTTTTCCGCTTTCCACTTGAATATAACAACCAGACTATTTTTCATTCCTCAAAAGAAAGGGAAAGCCAACACTTGCTTTTTTCCTTCCTTCCTCCTCCTCCTCCTCCCTTTCATACACTTTTTTTTTACCTTCCCATCAAGTTTCCTTCCGTTTGACCAACTTTTTCTTGGATATCAAGTGAAAGTTCTTCTTCCCAGTTAAGCCCAATGAGCAAATACAACATTTTTCTTTTCTCCTTGTCCTTCCTTGTTTTCATTTCCGGTGAAATATTGTGCCAGTCTAGTTTTCTCATAATAACAACAAACCGGGGAAGATTTTTTGGAAGGGCAACAGCAAGATCTAGTTTTCTGAATGGGATGGAAAAATGAGCCTAATCTATCTTTGTTTTCTATCTTATCTCTAATGATGATGAGATGATGACAAAAGCGCTACCTATCATCATCAAGACGATGATGATCAGGGTTAAGTTGTTGTCGAGTTTCTTTTCATATGAAGGGAAAACTCCTCGAAATGAGTATCCACTCGAGCATGTCCTTCCCAAAGAAGGCCCCAACACATATTTCTCCTTTAGCTGTCAATTTATATAGGAATCGTGGTGTGAGGTATGAGGAAGGAACCTACATACCCAGGTTGAACCCAACTTGGGAAGCTTTTTTCTATACATTAGCCATATACCCTCTCTCTCCTTCTTTGCTTCACTGGAGAAAGTCCATAAATTTGATTTCCGTAAAAGGAATGTAGACAAACACTCAAACAGTTTTTTTTTGGAAACTGGTTGTTGTTGTTGCTACTACTCATACTCGTGTTTAGCCCTTTCCACTACTGGAAAGTTTTTTAGGAAGAATTATTGTCGGAACTTGTAGCAGTTCCTTGAGCTTGAGTCATCATCATCATCCTGAGCATCAAAACGGTTGGTCAGTGCATCTGAAGATATATGGAGGGAAAAGAGCGGAATCATTATGACCATCATGGTAAAGGAGTAGTTGGGTGGGCAGTGTGATATAATTCGTACGGGTGGGCACGTACACCAACTGTGAATGGGGTTTGAGCAGTGAACCTTGGAGGGAATGAGTTAGTGCTTGAAAATGAACAATAAGTCTTTAAATTCAATCCTGTCTAAGCCCTTTATATATAGCCCTTTATGTATCTTGAGTAGCTGGGAACATTTTTCCCTCTTGCAGTTATTACCAGAAACTCAATCAATTTCTTGAGAAAGTTTTTTAAACAGAAAGTTAGCGGAGCCAGTTACTGCTCATTAGTTGTACCTTGTAGGCTCAAGTGAGTCTACAAAATGTTCCCAGTCTGTAATTTCTTTACCGGGGAGAAGAAGGAGGAAATGAAGAATGTCTTTTTTCTTGTTTCGTTTTACTTTTCTCCCCCTTTTTCCCAAAGAGGAAAATTTTTCCTGTCCTTGTCTTTTTCCCTTGCTAACTGCTTTCACTTCCCGTCATTTTTTCTTCCTCTTTGTGCTAGCACGTTCCCTTCCATTTTCACTTTCTGTTTTATTTTATATCCAGATTTTTTCCAGCTGACACTTTGTTTTCTTAGGGAGGGGAAAGGTAACTCTTTCCCTTTCTCTCTCCACTTACGTCTTATTTCTCTCTGGAGTCGCGTAAGTAAACTTGATTGCTTAGCTCGCCGCTGTTGCAAACATACCGTTTCTCCTTCCATTCTGCTGACGCTGACAAGGCAAGCGTCCACCTTATACTTGGAATGCGGGGGGACAAACGGACAAAATGCTTTATGAGAAGTGCCATGTCTCCAGTCGTTAAGGCAGGACCGAGCCAGAGCAAATGGACAATAATGCGTAATAGCAAGTCAAGCCAGAAAGCTGGTCGTAAATCCTTCCGGTTTCTCGTAAGAGTCGAGTGGCTTTTGGCTAGATATTTTTTTTCGCAAATTCCTCGTACAAGCTGGAAACGAGCTGGAGTGGATGAATGGCCCTACATTGATAAGGAAAAGGTAATTCTATTATATTATCAATGATGCATAGTCTGATATGATAAGGTGATAAGGTACGTGTACATATGTATATCCATGTCGTTACACCACCATCATCATCAGCCTTTCCCATGTTCCGCTTTTTTGGCTCGTTTCGTCTCAAACAAGAGAAATCAAATAAGGGGGCTAACAAACCAACGATGCCATCCGCCATTGGGTGGCAGAGGTGGAGGAACTATTGGAGATGAAGAAATTTCATAATATTCCTATTACTCTCACCACCGCCGCTTCCAGCGCAATGCACTGGCACGGAAAATGGGAACTGGAAGTGTGAAAGGAAGGGAAGCCTTGAGAGTGAGAAAGCTAATTTAATTCACTTCATGCACTTTAAGCTCCTTTCCTTTCTTCGAGTTTCACTCGGTCCGCGATGGAAGTAGAACATGACTCCTCTGCTCTCACTCCAAAAACTGCAATGATATCTCTGATATCTAACTAGGGATATAATACAGTAATGCCAATGCCCTCTTTTCCTCTAGCTTGTGAAAGGAGAGAAAGGTCCTCTAATGTGACATCTCTGTATTTTATTACATCCCACCAATTTATATATAGTAATAATTGTTATTAGAGGGGGGAAGAGGAGATATGATTCTGTTTCTCTGTTTGAAATAATTATACTGTTTGCTTTGTTCGAATTATGAATTTCTAATGAGGGCATGTAAGGTTTAGACGCCGTTATAATTGTAATTTAAAGATTGAAATCATGCAATCCTGAAGATAAATTCTTTCCAACATCCGTTTTCGAAATGTTTGAATAGGTGGCTAGCCACTTCACTGGAATTGGCAACTGACCATTTATACTTCTTCCATTTATTGGGTCACCAAAAGTCTAAACTGGATCGATGAAGAATACATTGCGACGAGTATAGGATTCCCACAGAAAAAATTAAGGTAGTGGATTAAGTAAACTACATAAAACGGGTAACGAACCCTGGAATACAAACTGCCCTCTGCCTTTATACTAATACTTCATTTATGTTTTTCTTCCTACCTGTCCACTCTACTTTGTTGACAATTTTGCCACCTAATTAATCACCACTAGACTCGGCTCTTCCATCCCACCATATTTTCCATTATTAGCCAGTCTGCCTCCCTGTGAGAAATAACTTAAAATAGCGGGGATAAAGCAGAAGCAAGCCACGCCAGGCCACATCATCACAGTACCTAAGTACCTAATCCAGTCTGTCGCCTCGGTCAAATAATAAATGATTCATAATAATTAAGTCCCCTTCAAAACCCAGTAATTCCTCCCAGACGTTATAAATGACCTGCCAACCCGTCAACGCAATGTGTATATTTTTTTCACTTCACTTCCGCCAATATTTTGCCTAAGCCCATATTACATTATGCTTTCGAGGTTGCATCACACAACTGCAATTTTGCATTCCTGACATGTCATTTTTCTCTCTTGTGTACGTTATACTTAAGCTGTATACAAAGGTAATGAAAATGAACTGTCCACCAACTTCCTTTTTAACTTCCCTCCACCTCCAACCCCAACGACATCCTCATTCCATGCAAAAAAAACAGGAGTACCAAGCTACAATATAAATTATATGCAAACATCGTAATTTTTCTGTCTAATACGAAAACTTTCCCTGTCATCCGTCCTTAATAATAAACACCCGTTTTTTAGCCCTGCCTATTACATCATATTACTAACAAGAAGTAAAAGTAAAGAAAAGGGATTACAAGAGAAAATCCCTCCTTATATTATATTCTCCTCTTCGTCTTAAAGGAAAGTGTAAATAAATGTTTGAGATTTCGCTTCCTTGTCGTCGACTCAGTCTCCCAGTTCCCTCCTGATATTCACCACAAAGCCTAATACTAACGGGAAGTGAGAGGAGAGCATTAAGCGATGATATAGTGAGCCTCTTATTGCCTCCAATGGAAAAGGGCTTTCCCCTTGTAAAATACTTAACTTCTATAAAATGTGTAAGTCTCCGTCTTAACTAATAATATCAGGAGTGCACAGGCAGAGACACTTACAGTGAAGACAAAAAGCCTTGCTTCCCACAGGATCCGGTTGAGCAACCACTATACTCTCCTATGAGCCCACGAGCGTCACCAAATACTCACTCTCTTCTTATGATCCTTCTTTAACGAACTTTGCTCAAAATGAATGAATCAAGTTAAATGAATGGACTTTGTTCGTGGTGGTGAGCCTGAGAACATCTCCAGCCAACCAGGAAGAGGAGGATGACGCTGAGGCTGATAATAACAATAATATTAATAATAGGAGGACTATGGCTCTGACAAAGATATAAACTGGGGGCCTACTCTGGGCCACGCAGAACGCACACTCGAACAATAACTTGCAAGGAAAGATAATAAATATAATATAGTTTGTGTGGAAACTCACGGATCCTGGTCCAATGGACGAGTTATTGTTTTCTTGTATTTGTTTTTCTCTCCTATATTATGCTGATGATTATTATTGTTTCACTTACACAGCCAAACTCTGGCTCCTTTCTCCAGTGAAGATTAGTCCTTGGAAGAGTTCCCTTTTACATAATCAATTATGTTGTTTGTTTTTTTCTGTGGGGAAAAGGGAGACATATAAACTCCTTTTGAGCTTTCCCTACTTTTTGGTTTGGTTTTCTTCCGCTCCTTTTGTCACAAAAGTGGGATTACTCAGACAAACGGGTGGATGCGGAAGTTCACAAGTTTCATCAACTCAAGAGCCTCCACTATATCCGCTTTGTTGTACAATAATAACAATAATCATAAGTAAAGTGTTTGTTGAAACAATAAATCCACGTCTCGGAGACTCTCTCCAGTGACTCAAGTGAAGTGTGAGTGGAGTAAGGAGGAAAGCCTTTGATGATGATGATCTCCTCCACTCCAACTCGAGGAGAGTGAGACTCTCCCGATGTTTGAATAGATTTGAGTAAAAGTTACAAGTTCTCCACTTGTTCCCCTTGTTCTTTCCAACTTATCAGGGATCAGATCGAACAAACGACTCAAACATATTATATCACTTCACTTTTGATCTGTTTGATCTTTTATTTCCTCTGATCTTGATTCCCAACTTATTTTACTTTCCCGATGCAAAATTAATTATATTTTTTTGCTTGCACGCGCGACGTTCAAATATCAAACATTTCCTGGATTCGAAATGAGCTGTTTTTCTTTGATTTTATTCCAGGATCGAATCAGGATGATGATGACGAAGCAGATTGATCGAGTTTGACAGGTGGTTGTTAATCCATTAAAAAAATCATTTCACTAAACTGGCGTGCTAACTAATTAGTTTCGTGTCTCTCTTTTCGCTGAAATAAAAAACACCTTTACACACCGCTCACATGTAATGTCTTATCTTCAACCCTTTTTATTAGGATGAGAAAGGAGGACACAATAATGACAAGACGCAACACTTTTTTTCATGAACAAAAAAAACTTCTCTAAAGTAATTCGGCATTTGCATCTAAAGTCATGTTCAACTGTTCCTTCCTATCAATTCAATGCAAACCCTCTTCGTTTTTTTTTTGTCTTGTGAGGGGATGTGAAACAATAATAAAAACGGACGTTGATACACGATTCAATTGGAATGGGATATTCCTTTTTTATCCCCTTTTGATTGTTTCGTTCAAACTGTTGTTGTTGGACAGGGCGTTAATGAGACGTGTATTAATGAGAGTTTAATTAGCCTCAGGAGCAATCACGATGATGATGATGATGGGCAAGATGAGGTTGGTTTCGATATTACAATGAGATGGGGGATGAAGCATCGAGAGAGAGAAAATACAATTATCAAAATAACAATATTCACTTTTCAAGATGATACGACTCCTTCCGCAAATGTTTTGATTTGGATGGGATGAGTCCAAGATTTGAAAAAAACGGAAGTTTTTTCACTCAAAACTCTCTGCAACTGTTTTTCACTTTGCTGATGTGGGAAATAACCCAAGCACGTTTCTTTTCCTTTGTCGTCTTCACACAAATGGTGAGTGACGGTGAACAGCTCAGTCGTGAAAACAGTCAACGTTTTTTAAATACTCCGGCGGCCTACTGACTGACTCAAACTCAATATCATTGTCTCTCCGCTAAAGAGGAAAAGAGCCGGCACATTTCAAACTTTGAATAATAACCCAAAAAAAGAGTATATTTTTGACAAGACTTTTCCTATTCATAGGATCACTTGAGGCGAGAAAGTTTTTTTTGTTGAAAAAGTCGCGCCGCAAAAAAAAATACGAATCACGTTAACGTCAGCACTCGATGACCGAAAGTGTATCGATGATCGGACAATGCAATAATGTATCGATATGATTACTTTTTCACATAACAATGGCTATATCCGCATGTTTCATCTATCCCGAAGGTAGAAAACTGTTTGCACGATTTTAATATTCTCTCAATCACTCAAAAAATGTGAGCCACTCACTTTAACTACTGTCTTGCCACTATATTTAGGGAAGATTCTTGAAGAAAATAATCCCCTTTATTTACTGATCGATTGATTGTTGGGCTGATCGTGTCAGAAAATAAATAGTGTTAACACTTTTCCTCCCAAATGAAAACTTAAAAAATGAATACTTTCTCAAGTATTTATATTGAGATGGATCAAGTATTTTATTTCTGTTCAAAATAGTGGCGAAAATGGATGAAAGATAAAATATCCGTTGTTTACTGAACGCCAAGCTATGCTTTTCAGTGAAGGGTTCAGTTTCCGAGCAAAACTTCAGGAATACAACCGACATAGACCTCCGCTCACGACAAAGGCAGAACGTGGACTGATCAGCTTTACCCTAGTGTGGGGTTGCTGAAGAGCTTCAAACTGGCGAGCAGGTTTGTTGCAGGCTTCCCCTTCGTTTTTTTTCGTCGTATTTCCTTCTCACACGCTTCATTCTTCTTGGACCAAAAGTTGCAGTAGAACTCACTCTTCTCACTTGTTCCTCTAGAGCTGCAGCAGCTTTGAAAACACTGCATTTGAGTGACAAGCTGAAAAGGAAAAAAATATATCTTGGGATTGCATTGCCGGCAACAAGCTCAGCTTTTGTGTTGATCTTTGAAGAAGAAAAAAATGGTCTCTGGTTTCTTATATGATTGTGCTATATTGAGTGGCCTTCTATGAAAGATCTCAGATCATGTATCACCTCATGGTGATGATGAGGATGATGATGGAGGTAAAATGATGATGAGGCATCCAATTCACAAAATTTTTACAGATCATTGCATTATTGTACTTATCGAGTACGTATATAGGCGTACTTTGCCATGCCATGATCGGATCGGAAGTGAGGTGACCAGAACTAAACCATAAAGATCCATAGGAAAATATTACTCATTGACCATTGCTCCTTCCTCGTCATCATCTTCAAGATGATTTTCTTTAACATTGGACTTGAATATCACAGTCTAGTTGTATTTTCTTGACCGTGAATTTTCAAACCAAGTCATAAACAGGTTCCTGTGTGAACCCAGCCAAAAGTCATTTTTCATCTTGTTGGCAGCCGAGAAGGGAAGTATGAAGGGGCGACATTGGTATTGATCTGAGTCCTGCAATATTGCACAATTTCTGTGGGGACTGAACTGGAGACTGATTTAAAATCGACGTAATAAATCCCACGCAATAGATAATATTTTGAGAAATCGGGAGCAGTCACTGTAAAATGTGCGTAGCTCATCCGGAGAATAGTTACCTAATATGATTCAACTCAGCTACAAAGTGAAGGAAAAATTATTGAGTATGTTGGAAAGTCCATGTCGTAAAATATGAGATAGTTAGATGCCAAACTGAAATTTATAATCTTTCGGAATCATATAAAGTGCAGTAGATCAATGAATATGACAATAGGCTAGTGCGTTCAGATTTGAAATACAGAAACAACAGCGAACGAGGTTGACTTTGTCGTAGTAAAAATTACTACTGACCGAAAAGTTACAAAGCTGACCACGAACGTTACGATATGATGAGTAATTAAATTCATTATTCATAAGCATATTTATGAAAACTGAGCGCCATCATTCCTCCTCCACTCATGCACTAATGCCCACACATAATGCATATATCCCCTAATCGGTAAAATTATGCATGGTTGCACTTTCTTCTCCACCAAATTAGTTATCTTACTTAGCCAAGCCAATGCCAATAATTCCAATTCCAACGCATTCACATAAACTATTCGCTCTGTGGTTTGTCGGCCGTTCTCTCTGTTTGTGTTTGGATGCGTGTGAGAAAAAGATTTAGACTTTGTGATGGTATGGTGGAGTAGAGAGAGCTGAACGGCACCTTGCATCCCATTATACTTATTCCCTTTTTTCCAAACCTTCCTTTTTCTCTCTCGTGGTAATGAGTAGTAATGGGCTTAGGTTTGAAGAAATTATTAGAGACCCACAAAAGTATGAAGATGATCACATCAACTCAACTCCTTTCAGCTCACTCTCAATCTCAACACATTGCTTGGAGCATGAATGACGGGCAGAGGGACTGTAAAAGCGTAAACAAAAACAGGGTGGGTAAATAATAAATCCCATAGGCTATATAATTTGTGCATACATGCATAGATAATAACACTAATTCGCTGTTATTGCCACAGTCATCCACATCGTCATCATTAGTAGCATCTTTGGAGATGACTTTTCAATATAAAAGTACCCGTTATATTGGATCCCTTTATTAAGCGGAGGTGGGCACATATGCTTTATTGGTGAAGAATTGGCGAATAATTATGCTACGGTTGGGTGATATCATTCCTCATTATTATTACGCGTTGATAGCTTTTAATTATTCCAATTTTTCCTTTTATTTCAATGTCACTCATTATTCATGGTGTGGCGGAGGTGGATTAAAATTAATTATTGCAAATATGTTTGAAATTTGAAATGCAATAATTAATCATGATGTGATAGTAATTTGAGGGAAGTGTTGCTTTGTTGAGTTTGTCTTGTTTTTTTATACAATTGGCTGACACTTCACTCTAAAGAAATAAAACCGTATGAATTGAATTGAACAGTTGGAATTTTTATGTTTGGTGTAAAATAAATTACAAGCTGACAACATGAACTTGCTCAGAATACATCCTGAGGTTTTGGAACCGAAAGGGAATTCACAAGAGGAATGAAATGTTTTTGTTTTCTCGGGAGTGGAATGGTACATTCATCACTTGGAATTAAAATGAAGATATTTCCC
>JAQGAH010001454.1:0-14206 GCA_034696885.1 Lepidocyrtus paradoxus
CGGACGGACGGACGGACATTCTCCCAGTGAGGAGTAGAGGAATCCTATAAACACAGCATTTATGCTGCGTTAATAAAGTTAAAAGTTCAATGTTGTTCAGTCCGTTTGAGACGAGAGTCGAGTGGTAGGGGATCACCAGTTTCAGCTTGTTTCTTTGTTCATAATCCTTGTATTATCCTTGTTCATAATTCATGAGCCAATGATCTTGACAGCGTACAAGAAGAAATTTCTTGCTTGTAGATATGAACAGGATTGTTTTTCATTTCAGCTTCAAACCAAGATGTATAGCGATTTTGAAAAAAAAATCTTCCTTTGCTTTTAAGAGCAAGAAAACGCTGTATGACAGAATATTGCAAAGTTGGAAAACTTTAGGTAATCTGTATTTAGCAATTTATTCCTTTAGGTACCTCGGTAGACATTATTTATTCAAGATTTACTTTTCTACATTGTGCAATCCTTTATTTTTCATTATGAATATTGAACTCAGTTAAAACAAGCAACCTATTTTCATCAATTTAAAGTCCCCATTACGAAGCTGCGCTTCCGCATTCAGTGGTAATGTTATGCTATTATTATTCGATATATGGTTTACATGTTTAGGATTGTCGGTCTTCCGTTGCTTTCACTCGAATCTAGTAAAAAACTGCTTCCAAACTTTAAGGATCAAAGTTCCAATAGCAAACGGTTTTTTTTTGCTTTTAGAAATCGGTCTACTTTACCGTTTTCCATACTCTGCATTCTTCGGCATGATTCCACTTCCTTGTTTACGAAGGTGGGGATAAATAGGAAGGAACCAACATAATATGGTGTTTTGCGATACGAATTGCTGTGCTAAAACATAATATGAACACTTCATTTAATACAGAAAACAACCTATAAAGATCTCCACATGTTGGCTTTTATAAGACCATTTCACATAAAAATCCGTTGTACCCACTCCACTAGACGTAATCGTATTGGAAGGTTCAATAATCCATAACTAACTAGGTACCTAGTTAACAGTAAAAGCTCACAAGTGTACGTGTGTGGCTTGAACGATTAAAAGTTTAATTCAATATACAATCTACCTGAAACATAACTATAATATGTTATGGGTCGGAATTGGAACAATATTATTGGATTTTGCCTCGTGGCATCATCAACTTAAACAGTTTTAAAGCCATTTTAATTGCTATTCATGTGTCTGCGTAGCAAAAGGTTATTCCAGCTTAATACTTAAACTCCTTTCAGTTGTGTCGTTTTGTGTGGCAAAGTATTTTACTGGCGTTTTAAAGTAAAATTTTGAAAGAAATGGAGCAGTCCGTGGTCACTGTCATCTTTATTTTACAGCTTTTCTTTACAAAATCACTGAGCCAGTTCACATCTGCAACGGAATACAACCGAATATACTCCAACCTTCAGCAAGGAGACTCTAAGAGCAACACAGCTGTTGCCTCCACCCTTGATTTAAATAAGCAGCTAACTTTGTTCCCTGGTTGTCTAATCCACGTAATTAATTACAAAGGTATCAACATATTTCCACCAAGCCAGCCAATTGTTCTCTCCAGGTACGATGTTGTAAAGCTGACGTATACGCTGATGCGAACGCGAAGAAATTATGGAAATATCTCCATGCTTCAAACTCAATCTCGGACTTATCACATACAAGATGTCCCGACAAATGGCAGCGAGGTCAAAATTTGTGATCCGAATTGGTTATTGATGGACTGTCAAGACATTGAATATCATGATAAAGCAACATCATCAAAGCCTTGGTTGTGCGAAGCCCAGTTTTTTATTTTCCCCCCAGAGCCTGATGAAGACCCAACATTTTATGAATGGGACATAATGCTTAAGGACCTGTTTCTTTCCATTCCGGGGAGTTACAGGAAATTCTGGAACTTCAGACTTCCTCCTGAGAAATCCAACGAAAGAGAAATCTACAAGAATCAATTTGATGAGCCGTATTTAATGGTGGACAGGCCCAAGTATGATATATTGGTCATGGCGAAAAAAGTATCTCAGGTACCGGAATTATGGACCAAGTCATTAACAACTTCCAAAGGCTTCTCACCAGACCATAACACCCGAACAAGTTACGAGCTTCTTGTGATGTATACTAGGTCAAATGAAACGGGAACATTTGAAGCATATTTGTCTGTGAAGGCGATATGGATTTTATGTCGACATTGTGTCCATTGTCAAATCTTTACTCCAGCAAAACTGGAGAACTTAGAGAGCCATGTCGATCTGCGTACAGCCATCACCCTTGTGAACCAGGACCCAGATCTGATGTACTATAATTCATTCATGGAGCTAAACCATCTTGTTCTATTCAGGGATTTGAAGCAGGGGACTCAGGAGTACAGAGTTTTCTTAGATTTTTACAATGAGCAACTCCTCCTGGGTGATTTGGACTCTAGATCCTCAGCCTCATTTCAGAATCTCAGGGCAAGTGTGGAGGTACTGTTGATTGAATCTGTGTTTCGAAATGGCACGTTATATGGTGGAGTCCATCCACGTGAATTATTGAATGGCTATCCGTGCACTCCGAATTTTGACGCAAGAGCACAGCCCCTTATAGCAATTACTCCTGCAGGAAAGACTGAGTACATTCATTTTCAGTTCCATCCAACCCATTTAAAGTTTGTTAGTTGTGGAAGTCCGGAAAGGGCGGGGCTAGCGTTTGAACAGTTAACATCCATATTTGATGTTAGCATTTGGATGTATCTAATTGCCACGAATGTGATATTTGCTGTTGTAATGGGCGTCTTATTTCTCGGAGTGGAGTCACATGTGGACCTTATCCTGGATTTCAGATTTATCGAGTCTACCACGATTCTTGAGAAACTGAGAAAGTTTTTGGATGCGACCCTTGCCGGATTACTTTGTTGTATTCGGATACTATTAGAACAAGGTGACCACCCAAAATCAGAGCGGCTTCTTGATAACCAAACAAAGTTAAATATCCATGGCCGTTATCTGATTGGCTCTTTAGCTCTAATTGCAATTGTCCTCAGTAATGCTTATAAAAACGAAAACATTACAAATTTAACGCTCCCATTGAGCCCGATCCCGTATGATGAATTTTCCCTATTAGCTGCTAATGACTTCAAAATTTACACTAGGGGCATGTGGAGGTGGGGTGGAACTGGAAGTAGTGTTCGCAGCTTGCCCCTCCAAGCTCAAATCTTCATTTTAGGCTTGAAGCCCCGACCCCCTTTTCTTTCTCACGATATAACCAACTTTTTCAAAAGTGAGCTGTACCTTTATGGTGGACTTGAGGTCTCCTACGTACAGTCATTTTTTTCCTCTGATCTTTTCAACATTTCCGAAAGGGCTCAATTAATGATGAATCACACAAAGCTGCATCCAGATTGGTTTGAAATGCTCTTGGATCCAAATTACTCGGTTTTGGGTGAAGAAATATTGCAATATTGCAATAAAACGGCGCTCTTTCTCCCAGACATAGATGCTCACATTGTCTACAATAAGATGCTTCAAACTCACGAGTATGTTTACTTGGGAAAGGAAGACGATCTGCAAACCTCATATAGGATAACATTTATGTCGTGGGTTGACTATAGACTCTTTGCAAGAATGAAGGGACTATATTCTGCTGGCCTGTGGGACTGGTGGCATAACATGCTAGTCAATTTCATGACGGGGATTCATGGGAACAAGGCGAGAAGTGGGTGGAACAGGAATGAAGCGCAGGCTTCAGACATGCGTGGAAATCTTATTGTGATCTTTGTTGTGTGGTTGTTTCTCATTATCGTCTCCATTGCTATTTTCGTGCTTGAAGGATTAGGAAGCAGAGACAGTCGACATAAAATATTAAGCAGTTGTAGACGGCTGAGTAACTTAGTTAAGCAATATCTATACAAGTTATTCAATAAAGGAAATAATATTAATTAAAATGAAGTAGAATTATAACATTTAAAAGTTTCGTGTATGGGAGGTGTTGATTAAAACACGAATCGATGAAAGGCGATGAATTATGGTGGGACTGAACTGAAATTTATGTAAAATTATGCGTAAAAGTAAGAAATGTTATTAAAAAGTACAAAGTTTTTTTATGTGTGAACTATTTTGCTAGATAACACTTCATCTTCATCCCAATCAGGCCAATCGTTAATGTGAGATGATGCTATTATTGCTCAAAATTCACCATGTGCTTTCATAGGCAGAGGGACCTTACCGACTGTTAATCATATGCATGTATTTCTTTCTGGTGCCTGGTGCGTAAGGCAATGAATGTTATCTCCCCACCCATGCTTTTCTGCAATTCCATATCGAGTTAATTAAAAAAAATGATTAGAATTGATTTAACTGATGGCATGAGATAAAAAGAAAGGAGTGCAAGTGTGAACAGATTCAATTTACACCGTGATTTATCGATTTTTAGGAACAGGATGAGGCAAAAGTCTTGTACTTTTTGCACTGCGCATTTTAAAACGTTCCAAAATATAATTATTATTAATTATTCTTCAATGCAAGGGAAAACTTTCTCAAATCGTAATTACGTATGTAGGTAAAAAAGCGTATTCATTCTATATTATTCATCCCATGCGTCTCAACGTACCCCTCTTTATCTGTATGATTATATGGAGTTCAGGAGGATCAAATGTTTGTGTACTTGGCCTGCTCCTAACTTTTTGGGTGGCTGGCTGACCCGCTGACCGGATTATTATTGAAGTTGTAAAGAATTTTAGGAGAGTGGTACGCAGAAGGTAAGATTTAAATCTATAAGGCTTTAATCTAATTAATTGTGAATGTGCTGTGCTTGATTTTTTAGAATTAGAATTGCAAGTGAGAAAATGTAGTGTGATTTAAAAATAATAATTTTGTTGTAATTGCAGTGCATTATCAATCAAGTGAAGGAGAATCAAAATCCTTTTAGGAAAACAGAAATGTCGGGAGGAGGGACTATGCAGCCGGAATTTCCCCCCCACTGGGTCGACTCCGACTCCTCTATGGACACGAAGGGGATGGACGAGATTGAAAACCTGCGGTCAAGGGCAAACGAATTAGAGAAACAAAAGATAATGAAGTATCAGTGGACGGTGACTAACGAGCTGTACCAGAGATATGAAGAGAAGATGCGTAAATTGAAAGAGGATCTCCGGAAAAGAGAGTTGGACATGCTTGAACTAGGAACTAGAAAGGAGCTAGAACTGAAAGATTTGCGGGTGGAAATGGACAATTGTAAAAGTCGTCATCAGGGAGAGTTGATGAAGCAACGGAAGGAAATGGAAGTCCAAAATGAGAGTGTACTGGAGGAGCTACGAAAGAAAATGGAAGTCCAGCATGAAAGTGAACTGGATGAGCTACAGAGTGAAATGGAAGCCCAGCGTGAAAAATTGTTATGGAAAATACAGAAGCTCACGCGTGAAAGTGAACTGGAGGGTCTACGAAAGAAAATGACAATGAGAGTCCAGCGTGAAAGTGAACTGGAGGATCTACGAAAGAAAATGGAAGTCCAGCATGAAAGTGAACTGGAGGAGCAACGGAAGAAAATGGAAGTCCAGCGTGAAAGTGAATTGGAGGATCTACGAAAGAAAATGGAAGTCCAGCGTGAAAGTGAATTGGAGGATCTACGAAAGAAAATGGAAGTCCAGCATGAAAGTGAACTGGAGGAGCAACGGAAGAAAATGGAAGTCCAGCGTGAAAGTGAATTGGAGGATCTACGAAAGAAAATGGAAGTCCAGCATGAAAGTGAACTGGAGGAGCAACGGAAGAAAATGGGAGTCCAGCATGAACGTGACCTCGAGAAGCTTCAAATAGAGTTGCTGGAGGAGTTGAAAACCCAGTGTGAAGGAGGGTTGCGGAAAATGCAGAAGGTCATGCATGAGAGTGAGTTGGAACTGGAAGAGCTCTGGAAGAAAAGGGAATCCATATGTGAGAGTAAGCTGCAAGAGCTCCTGGCAATGAGAGGTTTGGAGAAGGAGAAGGGAAGACCGAAAGACAATGTCCTGCCTTTGGTTACGCTCAGAAAGGAAAAGGAAGCTGAAGGAACAAAAGGGTTGAAATCTCAACAGAAGAGAAAGGCAGGAGAAAAGTCAAGCCAGCGTATCAAAATTATGCGAACCACGGAAGATAAAGAGATCCAGCGACAGAAAGAGTTGAAGCAGAAACGGAAATAAATTGAGGCCCACTAATCATAAGGTGTACTTTAATTTACTTACCTATAATTTACCTATAACCTATTATAATTTAATGTATTTTGTATTTTTGTTAGTCACCTTATTTTCATCCTTCTCAGTAATTTAACTACATATCTGTATCAAGCAAAGTTGATGTATTACATCTTAAATGCCTGTGCAAAAATTTCATTATCATTATAGTTTGTTTGTTTCACTCCTTAATTAAAATTGTTATCTCAGTAGGGGTTTCTCAAATGTTCATTACGTGGTCTAATAAAACTAAAAACACGGCATGTTCGATTAAGCATTTAATTACACTAATTTACCCTACAACTGTCATATCATGTCGAATTTTTTTGCCACATCCATTGTCATTATTTCATTACGCTCCATTCTCTTAGCTTAAGTGTTTAATGTGCCGTATTTTAACCTCATATTAGGAACAGCATTCATTCATATTTTACTCCATTTCCATTCAGTGATTCCTTATAAAAAATCTTTGCAAAAAACATTTAATCATTTCCACCACAAAAAAGTGTAATAAAGCAATTTCCAATTTCCCTAAATTCTTCCCAGTTGATTACGTCTCAAACCGCAAGCGGGTCAAAAAGCAAACAAACATTGGTTATTTATTTTACGCATTAATCACGCTCCATCATTACCCCAGCGGGACACCTCTTACCTATCCAACTACCTGAATTTTCCTCGTGAAGACGATGAAAAGCTCAAAAAAAAAACGCGTTTCAATTTCAGCTCAGCTCAATTGAATTTATTGTTATTAAATTCGACCTTTGAAAACCAGAAAGGAACCATGCCGTCCTTCAATCCTTCATGAATAACGCACACGTTTTTTATTAGTCCAGTCCCAGTCATCCAGTTCACTAAAAAAACAATAAAATTCTCTACTTCATCCAAACCCAACTCCAAGTTATTCATAATGAGCTTATATATATCTAATCTAGCCACTGGTGATTATGATGTGATGACGAATTTTACATAAAAAAAACGCTACATTTCAATCTAAAATTTATGAATTTCTGCTCCTGCCTGAGTGACTTTCAGGGATAATTTAGCAAATTCCTTTGGTGCCACTGTCATATACCGACCAATGCGACCGATATCTTTTCGATGATATGGATGCCACTAAATAGCTCCAAAGTTATCATCAGATCAGAATCTATCTCCTCCTCCTCATCATTACTTATCACCAGCCAACCACCACCAAAAGTCTCATTTCATCCCAACATGATCATGCCCTACCAAAAATTAAGACAAGCGAAGCTGCTAGAATCGCCGAGTGATTGTCTTTCTCACCATCTTCCAATTATCTAGTCAAGATATCCCAATTTTGGTCCTCAACAAAAAAGGCTCCACTTTGTGTGGTATGAGAGTAAACGTGAGTTTCACGTTAGTCATAGTCATATAAAGCTGAGTGAACTAGTAAAGTGCAAAAATCCTGTTCCGCATTCATTTATCATCACCGTCGAGTCATAAACACGAAATTATCTGGATTGTCATTATTATATGGATGAAGAACCACCTGGAGCAATAATGCCAATTCGGACGAGAAAGACAATTAGGAATTTCGCCTTGGTTGGCTGTGGTCGTGGCGAGCGAATTTTTCGAGCTCCTCTTCTCTTGCCTGTCCCCATATATTATTTAATTGCATAAGGAATCAGGTATTGCAGTCATTCTTGTAATTACTCTTTTGTCCAATTGTCTTGTATTCGTCAGACTAAACATTCTCAGCAGGACTGGAAGATGACTGGATCAGCAGAGAATGAAAGTTACATAAAAAAAGCTGTCCAGACCAATCTTGGAAATGCTGACGGGGTGGTGGTGGTGTAATTTAATTTACCACACTCCATTTCAATTTAGGTCAACTTCCACTACTGCTCCTTGTTACAAATCAAACGATGAGGGAAAATTGGAGTAAAATTCTAAATGGAAAAGTTAAAACGCTAAATTCCATCATTATCTAAATGATTAGGGAAGGGTGGGATCGAACAGGGTTTATGGGGCAATGTGGAAAATGTACAATATTGATTTAATCAGTACACAGCTACATAGTTAAAGCAGTCCATAATTAACTGCGGACAAGTAAACAAGATCCAAATCCAGAAAATATCAAATTAAGATAATCTTGTTTTAGAGAAATAATGGCAAAGCCGAGTGCCACTTTATTGCAATTTTTTTTACAATTTACAACATTGCCTTAATTTTTATTGAATCCGCTTTTATTATCCTACAAAAGTGATATTCAGTCACTTTTTAGCCATTCACGCAATCATCTCATCATCATCAAACACTATGCCCATATCACACGGAAAGATAAGAAAACACTTGCCCTTTAATTTAAAGTAGGAAACCGTGTAATTTGGAGCAAACGACCAGATCCAATTTCGTTGTAGCTTACAGCTAAAAATAATTTGTATTCCAATTTGCAATACAACAATCTCTCATTTTTTGCCCCAGCTCCCAAACATCATGCCGTAGCATTCCAACTATGACTAGTTACAAAACTGTACTCCATAATTTGCACTTCACTCCCCATTGCATATCTCACGCATATCCGCATCAGTTGTCGTATTATCTTCAGACAGCCAAAGATTCAAATGAGTGGGAGCTGCTAAGCAAATAAATAGCTTGTATAATTTTTATATTTTTATCGTTAACAACCCCTCTTAGTGCTACCTGCCTTTTATCAGAGCATGTGTTTTATGTGTTTTATTAAGTGGAAACAAAGAGAAGGCTGCATACCTTCGTCATTGTCAACATGATCCTAAAAATCGTCATCATCCCATTCCTCATTCATCATCCCTTTAATCTCCTCATCCTCAGTGATCATTCCTCTTCTCAAGAAAAAAATGTATGGTTAGGTGGGTGAAATCAGATCAATCCCTTAAAAATGAATAATCCTCTGACCTTAAAGAGTAAAGCCATATAATTACGTTTTTTTCTTCTCAATATCAATTATAATCATCCCTTTACTTTACCATCATCATCGCATTGTCATCAAGTCATCATAAAAAGGGTATCACAAAACTTCACAGTCTTGAGTCTTCCAACAATCAATCTGCTACATTTTTTTCGCACAAGATTACTTATTTAATTGACTTTCAATGATACGCATATCCATATAATCTGCATTGCAATATAATTCCCAATGAAATGGTGCACTACACGATTAGGAGTTGGGAGCAGGAAATTAAATTTTGTTTATTGGGCTGATATAATAATGCAGTTGACTTCTGCATGGGATTTTAATTGACATGCGAAAAAAATTATTAGAGTTCAGCTAATAATACCTCTTTAAAAGGGTTGGGGTTGACTACTTCCATCAACCAGCCATCAAAATTCTCGTCATCATCATCTTGTCAGCGACGTACGCTGCTGCAGTGATCAGGGCCAGCTATTTGTTTTCCATGTATTCAAGACTAGAGCTGAAAATCTCTGAAGGTTTAATGGTTTCGCCAGATTAACCTGAAATTTGTTAAGTGAGTCATTACATGCATTATGCAAAAATGGGGTCTTTAATGGCTAATTAAGCAATTTCATCCATGTAGGGATTAAATACGGTGGTGTGCGCTGATATAACCACCCTTTAATTTCTTCATTATTCATGTGATAAGATGATCATGATCACCACATCATATCACATTGCCATATACTTATCATAAACATGACACGACGTGATCTGATTGTTCACTTGTTTTCATCATCATCATCGTCATCACAATATCATGTCCTGTCATTTTAATAAATTTCTGGGATGACAGTGATTTGTCACCTGTGCCATGTACGTGCTCAACACACCTCTCCAACTTAACTGTCTTGTACAGATATAAGCCAGCAAAAATTAAATGGAGCAAGTGGGAATGGGAAGACAGGCCTACATTTAAAAAACGTCATGAGATGATTTATTCCATAATTTTTTTTAAAAGCTTAAGTCAATTTTTGTTCTCCCTGTTCACTCCTTTTTCTTTTCATAATTACTTCTGATTCTGATATATAATTTTTTACTGAAAGCATCATCATCAAATCAGTTTCATTTTCATTTCATTGTTACACCTCTTCTGCTACTTGGGATGATTTGGCTGTATCGAAACCACAACGAAACCGTTATGATTATGATATGATGGGAAGTCATCCTAACTCATTTCACATGTCAGCTCGGCTCTTCATAAAAATTCCAACTGCTGCATCAAAATGAACCACAAGGGATGAAAACAACACAATCAAAAACTCACAATTAGAAGATGGGTGGGTGGGTCGATGTCGGTACAGGACAGGGGTATCTGAGATCACATCTCTCCCAGACAGAACTCCACTCGAATGCAATGCCAGGCCAGCCCATATCATTTCACAAGAACAATGGCACAAAAGCGGGTCCCTTGAGGGGTAATATACCAAATTTTTTGATACATTTTTTTAATGTTGCGATTACAACTCAGAAATGAATTGCACCACAACCCCACACCACCACCACATATTTTCCCCGTGATATGATGTTTGCAGAGGTGACACAATGTACAATGGAGATAATGGATCTGCTGATCTAGCCCAGCCTCAAAGGGCCTCCTAATTGCCTTTATACTTATAAAATGGATTCATTATGCGCAAAAATTTAAATAACTGATTGACTTTAAATACTCTATTGAGAGTGGCGGTGGTGGTGACGGCTGAACTTATATAACAGACAAGCCCTGTGCGAAAAAATTTGCGTGTGCAGTCAACTACAATGCAATATGAAACATACATGTCGCTGGCCTGATCCTTTTGAGTTGACAGTGCGTTTGGGAGTTAAGTCCCGAGTCAGTCAATCCTCGAATCATGTGTCATTCGTGGGATGATTAACGTCATCATGAATCACTTTGTATGAGTTTCTTAAGATGATCGCACAAATTCAAACGAACTACGCTATCCTTTCTTCTTCCATCATAAGCACAATGGGAAATAGCCAATGACAAAACCCCATTTAAATTTTTGTTTTCATTGAAGTGCGGCCAAAATGTGGATTAAAGCGAGCAGGGAGAGAATACAAAAAGGCCATGGCTTAATTACCAAAGAATTAAATATTAATATAATGGAAATGAAAAAAAGGTAAAGAGTTGAATGACAGGTGGGCATAGTCATACTCAGATACCTACATAAGAAACAAATCATATGAGAAGAAAATGGGAGGAGAAGTCATTTCTGTGTGATGATGCTGATGCGTTTAATGAATTGAATAGGATGAGGGAAGAAAATGGATTAAGGCCCTATATTTTATCATTACCAAAGAGAAAAAAATGAAAAGGGTAGTTAAAAAATTAGTTCCCCACATTTACACCACTTTAGTCATGCTCATCATCAGCACCCTCATCGTCCTTGCTATAATTTAGAAAATGTACCGTAAACTGAGCAACTTCCCATTGTGGTCCATATCATTTTGTTTGTTTTGCACATGAAAAAAGCGGAGGTGGGCAGATCCATAAAAAATGGAGCAGTTTTGTTCACCTAAATACTTATTTTTTTCAAAGAAATCCTCCATCCATTCATGAATCATCAAGCTTTAGGTAGGATGTTGATGATAATCCATTGTCATCCCTAATTTACTGATTGGTTTACAGGTATGCATGTTCAGGCTGCTTTACATTTTATGTAAAGTACTCAAGCACCTACATAACCTGAGCTTGTAATTGGTATTACACAATATTAGAGCAATAAATTATGATATTTTTTCATTGCAAGGACAAACCAACAATAATAAAAGTACGCACTTGGCTGGGGCTCTTAATTTTTTAAAGATTTTTGGACGGCGACGGGGATGTTACCTGCTGCAATTTATAGGTAGGATGGTAAGCTGACTAAGAGAAAAAAATGGCAAACCTGGTCAGAGCCAAGAGGACTTGATGCAAACAAAATATTGTTTAAAAATGAATGTCACTGGCAAGAAAGGTCAGAAAAGGTCGAAAACAATTTACCACCCCCCACCACCGTATGCATTGTACACACTCTAATTGTACATTAAATGACGCTATTATTATCATTGTTTAAAAAAGATTATAGACCCTTTTAGTCGACAGTTATTAAACCGAAAACCGGCTCCGCCATAGCAAAACGTTCACTTCTGCGAAAGGGCAAAGTGCAATTAATCCATCCCTTTAATAAGCGAAAAAAGTGTTGCGTTAGCCATATTACTATTATGATTTGATATGCTATATGATTACCTTTCAAATAGTGTAGTGAATGATGAATGATACATCAAAAGATTCAAAATAATACGTAATTCGCTCCAACCACTGATTTATTTCAGTTTATTTGGGCTGGTGCGTGTGCACTCTTGCACTTGATCTGATTTTTGCAGCCCCTTCTTACGCTGCACTTCAAATTCAACATGTCCAATCCCCTTTTCAATTAAAGTGCGTGCATCCCATTATAAGGGCAATCCAATGAGCGAGCATTGCCACTACCACTGCATAAAAAAGTGCAAGTTGATTGTCAAAATCAAAAGTTGTTTTCCATATTCGTGATCTTGAAAAAGGCAGAACTAGCTACTTGAATTTATGAGGTTTACAATACAAGAAAAACAGAATGATTTTTGCTGAATGCACTTTCGATTTTCAAAAATTGATACACATCCATACATAATAGGCTGTTTTGAATGATGAGATCATCATGCAGTTATGACTAAATATTTAATTGGTGGAATGGAAATGGCATCTTTGCATTTATTTTTTTATTACCGTTATTATCATTGTTGTAGTGGATATTTTCACCTGGTCATTTCAGTTTTTTTTTGTATTGTTTTTCTTGGCAGCATTGTTACAAAATGCATTATGCTCTGAACAAGTATGTATTGTATGTCCATTATCCATGACTCTGATGTAACTTTTGTGTTCAAAAGATACTGAAGCTGTTACAATTGTTGCAGTTGTTGTCGCATTTTAATTGTTTGTCATGTTATTTTTTCTCCTTCTGTTCTGATATGTATTGGAGTAAAAGTTGTAGAATATCAGTTCAATATAATGCGTGCTCAATGCACAAGCTTAGATGCAGATGTAGTATACAAGTCCATAATTAAAATGAACTTTAATGGCTGGCTGGTGACTGCTAAACTTATAATTACGAAGACATTATAAACCCCTTTGCTACTTTGTATCTTACATCAGGCCCAACAAAACGAACTGATAATGGCTAATGCCTTATTGATTGCTAATGCAATTAGCGTAGGGATTATATATCGTAAACTGAATGTGGATGAGTTTGGTAGGAATGATATGAGCAGAACGTTTTTTAGTTGACTTTACGTTTACCTCTTTGGTTTGAAGATCTACGATCTGATGAGCTGATTGTGAATGGAATGAACTTGAAACTAGTTCTCGTATATTTTCAGTGGGTGACAAATGGCAATGTTGATTGTCGATGAGATACGCAATTACCATTAGGTAAACTGAATTAATGACGATTGTTGTGGATTTTGATGTTAATTAGTAAAAAAAAATATCGTTTGTTGGGATAATGGCCCAACTCATTTTATATTCTTACAAGAAACACCTTCATTTTCCAGTTCAGATAGAGGGTCTATAATGATCTAAAAAAACTTTGTAACGGTTTTGATGAGATTAATGACTATCATCACCTTATTTCTACCGCTAAGTTAATGAAAGTGAAAAAAATACTTGAGCAAATAAAAGCATCAACAAAATGAGAAATTAAGAATTGATGTCGCTCTCTTCAACTGTCGCTCGCTCATTTGCTCTGACTGAACTTGGATGATTGAAAGGTGACAGAAAACTCGAAAAAATATCAATCAAGGCCGCTTATATAGTTTAATGTGAAGTGTGAACTTGATCTGAAAATGCACATGTGCGAAAAAAATCATCCCAAATTGTATCATTGTTTATGTCAATCACAAGCGGGCGAGGAGCATTGGAATGCAATGAAAACTGCTCTGATTTTTTTTGTTTGATTTGCGTTTTGCACCATATTTTACAAAAAAAGTGACAATTAGCGGCTACCCATTAGAGCTGAAAATTTTGCAAAAATCTGAAAGCCCGCCCGGCCAAAGCCCGTTACTTTTTCTCCCCTTCAAATGC
>JAQGAH010001455.1:0-14201 GCA_034696885.1 Lepidocyrtus paradoxus
CGTTTTGAAAAAAGGATTTATATCCCCCTTCCCGAAGCTCCTGCCAGAGCCAACATGTTCAAGGTTAACCTTGGTAACACGTATCATCATTTGAATGAAGCAGATATCAAGGAGTTAGCAGCAAAGACAGACGGGTAACTAGATATTATTCTATTAACTCCTTTTGAAGTAGACTAAAACGTTGAATTTTTTAAGCCACTCACTGCTACAAACTGAAAATCAATATCAAAATTAAAAGTTTATTGGGTTTGTTTTTGTTAGGTATTCTGGAGCTGATATTCAAATTGTGGTACGCGATGCTCTAATGCAACCTGTCCGGAAAGTTCAAACAGCAACCCATTTTAAACTAGTGAGTGGACCTTCTCTATCCGATGCGAATATACAAGTGCATGATCTATTAACTCCATGTTCGCCTGGCGTCCCAGGGGCTCTTGAAATGACTTGGGCGAATGTACCTGGTGACAAATTATTTGAGCCAGCAGTTACAATGGTATAAACATACACTAGCAACTACTAGCAAGTAGCCTTATGATTATGATTTTACCTTGCACCACATTAAAAAACCTGCCTTGCTAAAAAATTACCTTGAATTATACATTGCAGAAAGACATGCTGAAATCCCTGGCGACATCTAAACCTACGGTAAACGAGGAGGATCTTAAGAAACTGACAAAATTCACAGCAGACTTTGGTCAAGAAGGATAATCAACATTCATAACTGTACCGTGATAATGTATAATAACATCGATAATTTTATGATATGCAAACGGAGACTAAAGTACATTAATATTGTATTGTCATTCATTATATTGCTTAAAAATAAATATGTATACATTTTTCAAACTTTAGTTCAGATGTAAATATTCTACTAAGCAAAAGTAAAAAAAATGTACGCAAAATTTAATGGCTCCTAGCACGTATTTGAAAAGCTAATTGCACTTTGTATTCATAGGCATTCTCTACTCTTCAAACTACTTTCAACTTCTGTGATGCATTGCTGCATGCATTTTTTTTTGAAAAATCGAGGTTTTGTATTAAGTTTTGTTCGAAAGGGTTGTATGACTGAATTATATATTTTAAATTTAGTAAAGTGCATTGTTATTAGTGCGAATGTGAGTATTTAAGGTTTAGATAAAAACAGAATTTTATGAGCAAGTAAAATCCAAGTGTCAGATCGGAGATCCAAAGTGCGATTTGTAAAAATGTCTTTGCATAAATGTACATAAGCCATTCATTGCGTTGTATATATCTATGCATGCTTCTAATCAATCGTGTACATCTTACCTTGAAATTCGGGTTTTGTATGTATTCGATTAAGCAACCAACCTAAAAGCAGTGAAACCTTTTGGAAATTTTGTCAATGCCATTATAGGTCCAAATGTCTGATTTTTTTAGTGGTAATCACAATCAGTGTATATAATATACTTTAGCTAATATGAATATGGCGATATGACACGACGCTTTGGGGGGAACAACAGCGAAGCATTGCACATTGCATTGTACAATAAAGTACAAAAAAAAAACTTGGGCTGAGTCTCTCTGACTATTGTGAAATTTCCCCCAGCAGTTTCAGTGGAAAAAGCTGAGCAAGTCCTTCTAATACTTGAAGTGCCTTAAGGCTTGGGAAAGGAAAGTCTTTAATGAGAATTGCCTGATTTTCAGGGAGAGCTGTATATGTAGAAGTGTACAATAGGCCTTTCTCGCCAAAGGATATGAAACTATCCCGCATCCCATACAGCCATATGCCCTCACGAGGTTATTATTTTATACTACTTATTTATCGCTCCCAGATAAGAAAGAATGGGAATTACAAATTACTTCATTCATTCCACTACACGAAAACAACGGGGAAAAGTAAAAATATTTATATCTGATGCATTAATTATGCCATGCAATAATTAGGGGAAAATGTAAAGCTACGTATTATTAATACTAGTGAAGACGATGTTATTGATGGTGATATGATTATAATAAAGTTAGTTATAGTCCAAATTGTTAACTGACATCAGTTCTTTAAAAAAAAGGATATAAGTAGTACCTCAAACTTGACTTTAATTAATTTTATGTTGGGGGTTTTGTTTGTTTCGCTGCCAGTTTTACATCATCGCGTTTCATGCACTTGGACCGGTTTTATGTTTTGGTACATCAGCAAATACAAAGTCCAAATTCCAAAGGTAACGCTTCGCTCACAACAAAGCGTCTGCTTTTCATACTTTAGCTTATGCTAGTATACCTGCTTCAGCTCAACTCTTTCTTGACTCTACTCCATTCATGCTACACACTTTGAAAATGCTTGCTATATTGATACGTACACCCGCAACATAAACAGCTGATGAAGTGCTTTAGTTTGGTTCTCCTGTCATAATCACCAAGTCCATGTTGCTCTTGAGCTGTCACCATATTAATTTATTTTGAATTTATCTAAATGTGTTTATGTGAGTAACATAGACACAGGAAAAGTGGTTTATATTACGGGTTAAGTTTTAAAATCAAATTACATCAAATTTTGTATTTATTTAGCCATAAGGAGGCTATCGACGTGCTAACTAAAGCGTCAAAGCGTGGACGCATTGAAGATAAGCCCAGGTAGTTAAATAAAATAATCCTAGAACTTGATTGGGAAAGTTGTCTAAAGATAGTTAGTTTGTACTTGGACTCGTTATGTTCATCATTGAGTTGTACGGACATTTATAGAAATTTGAATATTTGAATTAATCTCATTACTGTTCACTTTCCCCCTCAATTTCAGACAATCAAAGACGTCTATGCAGCCAATATAAGAGGACTCAAAAGCCATGGCGTCAACAATGATACGCGGTAGTAAAGCGATATCCAGTAAGCTATGGGGAAAGCAATCCGCTGTACTCTCCAAACTCCAGCTTCGAGGATACTCATCAGACCCAACAACTCCAAAGATTACGACGCACTACACAATTCATCCCAGGGAAAAGGACTCCCGATGGAAGGACGTGGATATGACAAGAGAAGCGGATGAAGTCGATGTCGCAATTATTGGAGGAGGTCCTGCAGGTCTTTCCGCTGCCATCCGCCTGATGCAGTTGGCTACCGAGAAGGGGAAAGAAATTCGCGTTTGTGTTTTAGAAAAAGCGGGCGAAATCGGAGCTCACACGTTATCCGGAGCTGTGATTGAGCCAGTTGCGTTGAACGAACTTATCCCAGACTGGAAAGAGAAAGGAGCTCCTCTCAACACTCCAGTTACATCAGACTGCTTTGCATATCTCACGGAGAAGTCAAGAATTAATATCCCGATCCTTCCCGGTATGCCCCTGAATAATCACGGGAACTACGTCGTTCGATTAGGACATGTTGTGCAATGGCTTGGAGAGCAAGCTGAGGCCGTAGGCGTTGAGGTATATCCGGGCTGTGCTGTCTCCGAAATTTTATACGATGATAATGGTGCAGTGAAAGGGGTTGCAACGAGTGACGTGGGGATAGCGAAAGATGGTTCCCCGAAAAGTAGCTTCGCCCGAGGAATGGAGTTCCATTCTAAAGTCACAATTTTTGCTGAAGGATGTCACGGGCATTTGACAAAGCAAATCGTACAGAAATACCAGCTTAGGAAGGATGCTCTCCCACAAACCTACGGGATTGGATTGAAAGAACTTTGGGAAATCGCTCCTGACAAGCATAAACCTGGAAGAGTTGAACATTCTGTTGGATGGCCAATGGACAGAAATACATATGGCGGCTCATTCCTGTACCATTTGAAAGATGACAACTTGGTGACTCTTGGCTTTGTTGTGGCACTAGACTATACAAATCCTTATTTGAGCCCGTTCAGAGAATTTCAAAGGTGGAAGCATCATCCATCAATCAGCGCATTACTGGAAGGCGGAAGTCGCATAGCGTACGGGGCTCGAGCTCTCAACGAAGGCGGATTCCAGTCCATACCGAAATTAACGTTTCCAGGCGGATGCCTCATAGGCTGTTCTGCTGGATTTTTAAACGTGCCTAAAATTAAAGGAACTCATAATGCCATGAAGTCAGGCATGCTTGCTGCTGAGAGCATATTTGAAGAGCTTGGAAATTCTACCGGCACCATAGAACCTGTAAGCTATCCAGATAAGCTCAAATCCAGCTATGTTTGGAAAGAACTGAAAGCCTGCAGGAACGTCCGACCTTCTTTTCACTCCTCCCTTGGTCTATATGGCGGCGTTATGTACACTGGACTATTTTATGGCCTTTTGAAAGGTATAGAGCCCTGGACGTTAAAACACGCTGGAACGGATCATTCCAGTCTTAAAAAAGCCTCTGCGGCAAAACCAATCGACTATCCGAAGCCGGATGGCAAGATAAGTTTTGATTTGCTCTCTTCCGTCTCACTCACCAATACAAATCATGAAGGCGACCAACCACCTCACCTCACCCTGAAGGATGATACTGTCCCTGTCAAATGCAACCTGAAAGATTTTGCTGGACCTGAGGCAAGATTCTGTCCTGCCGGAGTCTATGAATTTGTTCCTGTTGAGCAAGGGGATGGAGAGAAGCTTCAGATAAATGCCCAGAACTGCATCCATTGTAAGACTTGTGATATCAAGGATAGCACCCAGAATATTAATTGGGTCGTTCCGGAAGGGGGTGGCGGGCCAGCTTACAATGGAATGTAATAGGAATATAATATGTGATGTTTTTGACAGGCTTCAAAGAATCTAATATATAAATATCAAAATGTAATACATACGGCTGTTATAATTTATGAGGGGAATGTTTCGATTGAAAATAAATACTTAAAAAGTTCAATAATGTCGGCTTTCTGCAAGTAATTTTGATAGTACTAGGAACGCTCATGTCTCACTTCATTTCACAATAATTTCAGCTCTTCATATCACATACCATGTCATACTAATGAACGTGCATTACATAAATTATATACTTCTTACTTTGATATCAAGAAGTGGGAGTGGGAGAGGTGTAGTATCATTATCATGTATAGTCCTAATATTACTATCATTTAAGTCAGTATTTGATATTTACAACATATTTTATATGCTTATATGTACTTATTATAGCATTGCCAATTCCTTTTTTGTAGTTTGTACATTTTCCCCCGAAGCAGATAAAAATAAGCACATTGGGAGTGAGTGAGTTGGGCTATGATGCCACCAACAACAGTACCACCACAACCGAAAACCAGCATTTAATGATTTCCATTTTTGGTCTTTACGTCTGCGTCTTCTTGAAATACTTAGTTCTTGCTCCTTCGAAAAAATCCCCTGGAGCAGGCTTGGCTTGGGTGATATGATGTGATGTAAGCACAATAATGAAAATGAGAAGAAGTAAAGACGAAGTGGACTGAGGCGATACGATGCTATCCTGCAGAAACTTACATGTCTGCCGTTCTTGGTTAGTATTATGTGGGGGGAACATGGCAAAAGGAATATTGTCCTGGGGCAAACTGCTCGTTCTCATCTATAAATTTTCAATGACAAAAAGCCGCAGGTCATCCCTTAACACACAACACAAGCAAAACGACCAAAAAAGAAGGAGAAGACGAAGACTCAAAAGACAAGAAAATGAAACCAAAAAACTTTTCCAACAATGAGTGAATAATGCCCTTCTGCTTCGCCGTTACCTCCCCCCTCTTCCTTCCACATAGTTCTGATAGCAGAGCCCATGTTTATGACTATGTACTCAGGCTATTATGGAAGAGCGCATGAGGACGGGAAATGCCGGGAACGAACATGAGCACCAAAGGAATTATAAGCCGGCAAACGCCACAATATTGGACTTATCAAGTTATATAAAACAATATGTGCATATATTTGCGTGTAGAAATGTCCTTGGATCGTTTTTAGCGATTGGAAAGTTTAGCGTTTAGAAAGTAATTTTCAGAAATGTGTTAATTTCTAAAAATTTAGTATATTTTTATTTCTGTTCAAGTTAATCTGACCTCATGCAAAGGTGCAGCAAGTCATGCATTTCCCGATCATCCCACCGTTCATTTTTCATATGAAACAAACGAACTGGTAGAAAACTTGATTGATTGCATGATGAAGCTCATCATTATAATATGAGGTCCCAAGTGGAACTTAATAGTCATTCATCCTTCAAGACCCTTTTCAAAATAACCTCTGACGTAAATATATTGTGCCATCCGGGAACCTCAGCCAATAACCTGAACCTGCTAATTTACAACCAACTCCAACGAATAAAAATGATGAATTAATGCTCATGAAAATGTGTTCTTTTGACAAATCCCATTCAATAAAACTCACGTTGCCCTAAAAAAAAAACCGGTGAAATATATTTTTTTTTCATTCCCTTTGCCTCTGGCAACCCTATCTTTGGAAGGTAGGAATTGTATAGCTCTCTGCCTGTCTTGCTTCGCCTTGATGTGAATTTTCGTTGGTGGACATTGAATGAAATGCATGCATCCACTACTCACTCCTCCATTCCATTCAAATGCCTAAAAGGGGAAAGTGCCGGAAGGAATGGAGTTACGTTCGTTCGTTTTCTCCGTCATATCCCTCGTCATATCTATTTGTAATACTGCATGGTGTATTTTAATGCAAAAAAAATCCAATGAATTTTGGGCGTATAGCTGGAGGACAAAGTGCCAAGCTGATATCACGGCGAAGATCACGATCATTTCTGTATTTCTACATTTTACATTCATTCCTGCCGATGACTTTGTCTTCCTCCAGGCTATGGTTTTGAGTGTTCGGTCGGGTGGGTGACTTACAGGCAAGCCTTTTCAAGATTGAACCCTACGGCTACATGATTATGGAAATGTGGAGATGTCAAGTAAATTGCATGATGGACTAATATTTAAAAAAAATATCCTCGAAGAGAATAATCTACACTTAAAAAATGTATTTTATCTTAAATTAAAATACAGAGTTAATATTATCTGATAAGCCCCACTCGCCTATTCTGCATACATGCAATCTAACATAGTTTCTTCAGTTGGGGCGATTAGCTGCTGTTCATATCAGACCAGGCCGTTTCCTTCCTAAACCCAAGAGTGAACCAATACAAAGATTGTTATTGGGTGGTGCTACAAATTACAACAAAACCGTTACAGACCCCATAGAATGAATCTTTCCTTACAAGAAAAATTGAATGAAGTATAGATAAGAATGAAACTAAATATTATCAATGGGCTCAGCAGCAGCACACCGAAACAGATGAAAAAAGATGTGCGTGTTTCAATTGGGTTCGTGATTCTTTTTCATGCAATCCACGGAAGGCCTTTCTCAAAGTAATTTACCAACTTTGCTGCCGGAACAATTGCTGGATTAATGTTCATTGGCTTTGTCTGACCGTGTTTTATATTAGAATGCCATTAGATTCATTGCTACTTACTTGGTAAGAGTGTCCAGTGACGAGGTGTAAATTGTGCCACCCACGTCAATATGAACCGGAGCTGTAGCTTTTGAAGCCGCCGCAATACATGGGATTCCAGTTATCTTCTGGCTGGTATACGCTAATGCAGCTGCTGCTGCAACAGCGGCGGCCGTTGATGATGCAGTTGGAGGCGTTGGACATCTAATTATTAATGATAATACAGTTCAACTCACTTTTCATTTTTTTCCGGATTATAAATTATTGGATAAAAATAATTGTATTCAAAGCTTGAACTTACCGAGGGGAGAGGGATGAGTTTGAAAGAGGCCCGGCAGGGGAAAATGGCACGGGGGAGCTGCTGGGTGATGACATGTGCCTGAAATAAATGGGACATGGTCTGTAAACAGTCATCATTTATTAGCATCTTTTAATGGGTTTACTTAACTTTTCCATATTAAACGTATAAGTGTACGTGTGTGTCATGTAGTATATGATTTGATGATCCTCAGCGCAAACAACTAAATACGGGAGAAATGATTGAATATGATCCGTCATTTAAATACAAGCTAATTTAGATTCGCCAGCCATACTCACAACAAATGTTGATATGCACCTTCCCGAGATAAGTTCTTTACACTCCCATTTATTATTTTTATCTCGTTTTTTCCTCATATCAAGCCCAACTTTCATTTCCATTTTTCAGGGTAAAAGCTAAAAACGGAAAGAAGTAGCTCCCGGTGTTTTTGGCTTGGCTGTGTGGCGGTGCGGCGGTCGGGCTCTCCTATTATTCATAGCAAACTACTCTTTAAAGTTTAGCCTACTTGCATAAAACGGAATGATGCTGCTTCTGTTGATGATACCAAAGCGTTTTGAAAGATATAATCTACCGATAAAGCACCACCATCACCAGGAGCGCTATTCTGGCTCTTCTATTGCCTTTTCCCGAGCCTTTCGAACCTACAGATATACACAATGCATTGCAAACTAACGAACGACTCAAATGAAAGAGGAGGCAGTTGGAGTAAAAAATAGAATAAAAGAACGGTAGCGAAGAAGAAGAGCACAAGGCAGCATCTCCGATGAATTCAATGTTTGGATGGTTCTTTCCTCCGCTCCGAAACTGGTTGGTCGGTAAGTAGAGTATTATTGCCTTGGAGTGAAGATGAGTTTGGTTGTTGGAGTTTATTATTATAGGAAAATGCCGGGAGAAAATCACAGGGAGAGAGGGAGAAAGAGGATTCTCTCTTCTTTTCTATCTCACTCCAAAATTTTCTCATTCTCTTTTTCATCCTTGTTGTTGTTCCCCTGAACAAGCTAAACTTGTCTTAAAGGTAAAGCTTTTATGCATGCATGCAAACATGTACGTTATGCCATGGCTAAAACTGTTACTCAACAACTGCCATCCCATACAAATAGGAGCAGCAGCACATCACCACCGCTTGCTTCCAAAAACGGTGTTTTACCGATTAATGTACATATATGTGCTCTCGTATATAGCAATTTCCCCTGGAGCAGCTCTGCCTGGCCTCCACCTCGCCTCCTTCCTCGTCTTCATCAGTAGTGTGAGGAACATGGAAAACTCCAACGAGCCAAAACGAAATAGCAATGTATCACCCGGAGGGGATTTCAAGTCTCCTCATGGAGATTAGGTATGTTCATGGCTATATGAACGGAGGCAATGCCTCCTCCTCATTTTTACCTCTCCAGCCCCTTACACTCCTCACATATAAGTAATATCTCTCCCCTTCTCCTCCTGCTTCCCGTCTTATTCACCTCATTTCCCCCTTTCCCATGTTGTCCTTAAAACTAAGACGGGGAAAAGGGGGCTCGCTCTAGGTACGGAGGGTGTATGTATGTACATATGCACACATGGAGAGAAAGGAGGAGAGAGCAACAACACAATATCATCCTCCTCATCACCGTGCAAGAGAGGAGAAGCAAGGAGAGATCTTCAAATGCCTGCAAGTCAACCCCCTGGCATAATTCTGATGAAATGGAATGGAATTGTGTGAATGTACGCTTCAGCATAATACAAACTCCGAACCGAGCACAGCTAATAGTATATTGTGCTCAAGTAAATGCATTATAGTTATACCCTTTTCGCTCCGTTTTTCCCGTATATTATTTTTATTTTTGCTCCAGGCAGATTACTCCAGTAGACGATTACGATATCATACGGTAGCACCATCAATATTCCTCATCTTCTACTTTAAATGAACTCGATGAAGAGGCCAAAAAAAGAAGCCTATATGGAGCAAAGGAGTAATAATGGCTATATAGACACTTGCAAACAAGAATGAGAAAGGAAGACATAACAAGTGTAAGTTTCCTTCTTTCTTTTTTCAATGAAAGTTCCTCCAATTCTGTCTCTACTTCATCCATCCATATCTATTTTGACTACGTGTGGGTCTTTCATAATCATCTTTATCATTTTTTTCTGCCTTGTAGCTTTTGCTTGGTAAACAGATATTTTTAGTGTTGGAATAAACCTCTGTGAATGAGAGTGGTGGTGATGGTTGGGGAATATATGAAATGACTGGATAGATGTCGATCTCCGTGTTTATTATGCTTTTTTATCCCTTTTTCATTCTGTTTTGTTGTGAGAATGAGAGAAGATGAGTTTTTTTTGTGTGCACATATGGGTATGTACCCATATAGCCGGGAGGAGAAGAAATAAGATTCCTCATACAAAAAAAAACGGTAGAAATCAAGGAGAGGAGGGATTATGGATAGGTGCATCTGTAAGTAGATATAATCCTCGGCTAATGTAAAGTATTTGCAAAAACTTAAATTAAATGTTGTTGTTGTGCGAAATACATCGGAGTTAATGACGTCAAATTTAGAACTTAAGATACTTAACTTAAGGCTGGATAAAATGTAGACTTTCAGTTTTAATACTGCAAAATGAGACTTTAGCCGAGCTTTAACTGCAGTAGGTGCAAGCAAAACTTTTAAAGCTGGTGTACTGCGAAATGTCATTTTGATTTCAAAGTTATACCTACAAATGAATGAGTTTGTTCTAGGAGAGAAAAAGGTCGCAGAAGATTGCAAAAGTGGTGGCTGTTTCAAAATTCAAGTTCATTTAAATTCTACCTCAATAATTATTATAATTATAGAATGCCACAAGAAGTAGGGAATTTTGAACTAGTCATATACAAACTGTTGGAAATATTGCTTTCGGGGCTAATTATTCATGGCATTAGATAAGACAGCGGACATAATCGATTGCGACATTATGGAATGATTTGATCCTCCGCTCGGCTAATTACCTTTTTTAAATGAAAGGAGAGAGGAGCATCCCACGTAACCCAGGTCCATTTAAGGAAATGACATGCAAATACATGCCTCTACATACCTTCCTTTTTATGTTCCACCTCCTCCTTTGTATGGATGAGGTCATGTGTATAAATTTTCGGCAGAGGCGAGCTGATGTAAAATACAGAGGTCACAGTCTTACAAACCAAATTACTGGTTGATCGCGTTGAGCCGCGATCCGAGATGGGGGCTTACATGCAAACAATTTTATATTTTGTCTCTGGAGGTGAAAGGAAGGAAACAATTAGATTTTCTTCATGAAAAATAAGATTCTGTAGCGTTCTTCACAAGAGTTTGCTACAGCATTGGAGAAAATTCCAAACAGGGACATATATGGCCCTGCACTCCTAAACCAAAAAGGTGGGAGAGAGCACAAACCGATCCGACCAAAATGCGTGTATGGTCATGCCATAATATTCATATCGTGGTCCCATCAAACATTCCGATACTTATCAGAAACTGTTTTAGTTGTCGTTGGAGGGAGTGCGCCAAAGAGGTTACGGAATATTACACATATAACTATATTGTCAAAATCCCCATTCCTTGTTTTCTCGTTGTGGCTTCAGTTTGATCCCCAGAGGGAGAGACTGGAAAAACCAGGAGATCAGATCCATGCTTGCATACTGAAAAAGGACTATAGCCAAGGAGTAAATCGTTCAAAACGGATATTTTACCCGTTCAGGACAAGCAACAGCCAAGAGTTCATCAGATACACATTTCAACATTCATACAGCCCATTCTGGGCATATATACCTCATATTCGCTATGTCAGGACCCGGTAATAGCATCGAAACAGTAAGGAGTAAGCAGGAAACCACACATGAGCCAGAAAGTCTATTTCGAAAAAAACCCGTTATATATGTTCTGAAAAGTTGTAGTTTTTATCAGCAAGGGGAAGCCTGTGGGACCTTCGATGTTTTCATATAAATTTTTCGATTTCCTATCATCAGTCCTTTCTCTGTTTATAGTAGCGAGTGCCGATTATACATGAACAGACACAGAGGGTCACGAAGCACTCTTGATCCGGATCTGCCGTTTAAGACTCCAACATGGAATGAAAGCATGCTTATACATTCCCCCACAACTTAAAATGCTCCAGTGAGAGGAATTTAAGCCCATATATGTCCTCCTGCTTCCCAGAAGTCTTAAATGACAAGTAAATTCTAGCATTTGTAAAATATTTATCGTAAATTCAAAATATACAGCCTTTACCTAGGGCGCAATAATAGGTACAATCGGTATAATCAAAAACAACAGCAAAACCATATCAAGTCGATTGCGGCTAGCTAGAGACTATTTTTTTAGTGTTCCTGGTAAGCTCTCTGATTGCAAGCGGACATAAATGGTATTTGTCGCTCTCTGTGTCGCGTCTCCCTATCGCACACGTCACAGCAATAGCCGCAGGTGAGCAAGTAATAAAATTCAAAATGGAGCAGAGAATTGTAATATAATTTAAGACAATGTAGGAATGGTCGGGTCATGATGCCTATGCGATATGAATTTATTAGTGGGGCTCTCCACTAGCTCGTTCATTCTCCTTCAGAGTGCTCCTGAGCTACAACAATAACAATAAATATAATTTTTCTAGCTTTGTCATTTATTGTTGGGAAAACAATCGGGATGATAATCCGAGAGAAAGCAATGCTCATAACTCTTTTGAGAGTAATATCAAGCATGGCTGATTATTATTATGGCTACATTATTACGAGACTCCATGGCTTTGCTTCTTCATATCGGGATGTGGTTCTCAAACGATGGACATTTCTACAGATTACCTACGACTTCTTGATATAGATGTTATGCTCATTATTGTTTAGTCGTCCCGGTGGGCATGCCCATTGACATATGTGCGTTTGAAAGATAGTTCGGAGAAGCAGTAAAACCCAACTTTTTGAAGATTTGCATTGCGTGACTCCCGAATCTGAGATAAGGACAAGTCCATATAATTTTTACAATACAGATTTAAATATTCCATACACATTTAGAAAAAAACAGATTGCTCGCAATTATCAGTAATAATGGGAAGTAGCCCATATGTACATATGTCTGTCCCTGACTTGAGTATTCTGAGAAAATTGTTGAAACGTACGAGGGAGGAGGGTTGCTGCATAGTAGTATGAGTATGAGAAAGATGCCAGGGGCAATATGAGTCAAGAAGCCCCTAGGGTAGAATGTCAAGAATCCGATGCTCAATCAAGAAATATTACTTAGTTCTCAAAATATATATATATTCTTGAGATAAAGCTGTTCTCAATGTTCGTCATGCTTCTAGCATATCACGACTCGCTGCAGAGCAAAAAAAATGATTTGATTAGGTACGAGCTTTGCTACCATTCTTATTGTGTCAGCAGCCGTATTCAAATTAATGACTTTTGAGCTAATTACACCTTATGGCTTTACAATAAGCATTTTTTAACGATAAATTACCACAATGCAAGTTGATTTAATGTTTTTTCTAGAATAAAATTGAAGGTAGGCATCAGGATCCTATGCTTCGGAGAAAATATTTATGAAAATGCGAATATGTGTGAGATGTTTTCAAGCGGAAAACTGGAAGTGGGAGTAGGCTACATGCAACATTCTAAATTGCATTGTAAAGTGAATAGAAGTGGTCATCTTAGGCTGTTTTGTGAAATGAAATAAGATGAATTTTTTCTCGTTTTCGGTTTGCCCTACTTGATAAATGGCCACAGTCCTAAATATTCGAGCATTCAAGTAAAATTGAGTCTTTATAAACCATGAGTACGTTGTGATTAGCCAAAGGATAATTATAGGGCAGGGGCTGATAAGCACCAGTGAAAATTGCATGAAACTATTACAAACCGATGCGGCAAAACTATTACATTCCATGCGATTTCCTTCATTAAAATAAAAAGACGGTTTGCGGAAGGTAGTTAAAGCTAATAAAGAAAAATGCTAGTTTGATTGTTTTTAATCTTCCAGTCCGCCGAACCATACATATTTTTTGTCTGAAAAAAAGCGGTGTAGCACACGCTTGCTTGTACAAGCCTACAAATCAAACAGACTTGTCACGTGGTCGAGAAGGATTTGCCTTGAATCAACATTGAGGTGGTTACGGTTATTATAATTCAATATAGCCCATACAGGAAAGACCTCGTTTCCTTTTTTACATGTGAGTGCACCAGATTGCCTAGATTTGAGCTTTGTTTTAGGAATTTGTAAAACTGCAAAACATAATCGTAAACGTGACATTGATCTAAAGACCACAACCGAAGAAAATTTTGTTGTTCTCTAGCAGGGAATTTCTCTTGTGTTGTTGTTGTAATATTTCAATATGTATTTAAAATGTTAGCCTTGATTCGGCCAAAATATTGAAAAGTATGCACTAAAAGTTAACAAAGATTCAAACGATACCAGAAAAATGGCTTACCTTTTTGCGCAGATTGGAGCCGCATCCATCAAAGTAGACTTAGGCATGGTTTTCCGCTCCATCAAATTCAGACAATGACCAAAGAATTCCCGTCAATTGGGTTGGGCGTGTATTTGTGCTGAAGAAAGTGGCAGCTTGAGTGGCACAACTCACGATTACAACATTGTTGTTTGCTTATACCTAGCTC